>CAUYON010023565.1:0-12116 GCA_963573935.1 Arctocebus calabarensis
GTGGGGTCTTGGGGTCTTGGTGTGTGCCACACCTTTTGGGGGCAAAACACGATTGTAAGAGGGACTTTTCCCAACAAATGCAACCAGTGTAACATGGTTTCTTGTACCCTCAATGAATCCCCAACAATAAAAAAAAAAAATGATTAGTATGGTTTCTGAAAATATTAATGTATGTATCAGTAAGAGGTAGTAATGAGACGGTAAGCTGGTATTTCAACTTTTAGAATAACATGATTTTGAGATATTTTATATCCTCCAAATCCATATTTTTAAGGTTTTTAATAATATTTTCTTCTCTTTAGATTTTTGCTTCAATGTCTTGAGGATCTTGATGCCAATCTACGAAAATTAAACTCTCGTCTGTTTGTGATTCGTGGACAACCAGCAGATGTGTTCCCTAGGCTTTTCAAGGTAGTTTTAAAAGTACTTGCATAAAATAATAATTTTTTGTCATGAACATAGCACATTTGATAAATAAGGCCTTTGTCTAATTTAAAGTATGGGGAATATAAATGTTTTTAAACAAAAACATTATGGGTTTTTTTTTCTTTGTTATATGAAAAAGTTACATGTGGTAAAATCATACAGTGGAAAAATAGTTTATAATGAAAAGTCTTTTTTTCTGCCTTAAATTGCTAGTGTCCCTTCCAGAAGCAACAACTACTACCAGTTGCTCATATATCCAATTAGAAATATTCTTTGCATAGTTAAGAATTTATATGCATGTGTTTATATATATATATATCCATATGTTTATGTCTGTGTTACCATTCTCTTTTTTTTGAGACAGAGCCCCAAGCTGTCACCCCCTGGATAGAGTGCTATGGTATCACAAACCATAGCAACCTCCAAATCCTGGGCTCAAGTGAGTCTCCTGCCTCCGCCTCCCAAGTAGCTGGGACTACAGGCACCCGCCACAACGCCTGGCCATTTTTTGGTTGCAGCTGTCATTGTTGTTTGGCAGGCCCAAGTTGGATTCGAACCCGTCAGCTCAGGTGTGCGTGGTTGGCACCTTACCCGCTTGAGCCACAGGCGCCGAGCCACCATTCCCTTTTTTAAAAAAACAAGATGAATTATATATATATACCATTCCGTGCCATGCTTTATTCACATAACCATATATTTTGGAGATTGTTCAATATTATTCCTCAATCTTTTAAATGATAGCATAGAATTCTATTGTGTAGATAGATAGCTATAATTTCTTTAAATAGATTTCTACTGAACATTTATTGTTCTATAGGCTTTTTATCAGTAAACACCCTTGTCTACATGTATATATATCTTTGCTGACGTGTGCCAGTACATTTGTGGGATAATTCTTAGAAGAGGACTTTCTGGGTCAAAGGGTTGCAATAATTAACATTTTACCAATAATACACAATTATAGTGTTGTTGTTTTTTAACTTGATAGAATCTTTAAAAAATCGCTAAAATTCTTAAGATACCTAGTCTTATTCCCTTTTATATTTCTTAGCAAAAAATTAAGCCTAGAAAAATAAATGAGTTGCCCAAGATCATATAACTAGCTCGTGAAGTGCTCAAATTAGAAGCTGCATTTCCTGACTGTCACTATCCTATTTATATTCATTCTTTCCTATTCATATTTACCATTGGAATTTCTAAATGCATATCTGTTTTTTTCACTGCTGTTTGATTCATCAAATTTTTATTATATAGAAGAGAACAATTCTAGGTCCCCAGTGCTAGGAATTAAATTAATAGTACTTAGCCTTCTTTTTTTTCTTCTGGTGTGAAAGAAATGTAATGTTCAGGATTTGGTCATCTAACAGCTTCACTAGTGAAAATTTATCATTCATTAAAGATTGTTTATTACTATAATGCATCAGGTTAGAATTTAACCTAGCTATATGGAAGAATCTAACAAAAAAGCATATCAGAAGCAATGGTAATAGTTTGTCAATTTACAAGTGTAAAAGTTTGTATTTCATCCTTGTCTCTTAATCCATTTGGAGTAAGTAAAATAAATCCTAAGAGGACTTCAGTTGCTTTAAAATGACAAAATTTTATTTACTTGTTTTTGAACCAACTTTTTCAAACCAGCAAGCATTTTATATTCTTTGAGATTTCTTCTGCTGAGAATAGCATATTATTGAATCAAACCATCTTGTGCATTTAAATGATGTCCTATCTTGTCAATTTGGCAGAGAGGCTTGTATTTTCATATGGGCCATAAAAAATAGTTACATGAATACACATGTATACATAGAATGCTTATAATTTTATTCTGATTTTCCCCTCTATGAAAACTTCTTTTCAGATATTTGCTATATCTAGAGCCATAGAGGGAATTAATCCCTTTTTAAGTGAATTAATGTTTTGATTTTTACTTTTTGTTTAGAAATATTACACACATGTGTTAAACAAATAAAAATCTAAAAGCATTCACAATGAAAATACAAAACTGCATCCATTTCGCTCAGAAGAAAATCTGAAGTCCATAACATGGTCTATAAACCCCTATGATATGGCTGCTGGCAACCTCTCCCACACCCCTACTCTTACCCTGGCATCCACAATTTCTCTGAAGGAGAAGATTCCATGGAGAGTGATTGAACCAGGGCCTGCTAAACAACAATGACAACTCCAACAAAAAAAATAGCCAGGCGTTGTGGTGGGCACCTGTAGTCCCAGCTACTTGGGAGGCTGACGCAAGAGAATCTTTTAAGCCCAAGAGTTTGAGGGTGCCATGAGCTGTAACACCATGGCACTCTACCGAGGGTGACATAATAAGACTCTGTCTCAAAAAAAAAAAAAAAATTGCTCTGGCTATTCATGAATTGGCTTGGCTGTGGGAATGGAAGTGTTGTAAAGCCAAAAGCAGAAAGATTAATTAGGAGGCCATGGCAATTGTTTAGGAACAAGGTGACTAACAGAGTATGATAGAAGTGTTGAGAAGTGGTAGGATTTGGCATATATTTTCTAAATTGAGGCTATAAAGTTTCCTTCTATGTGGTACATGAGAATTAGGGATGACTAAGTTTTTAGCCTGGACAAATGGCAGGATGGATTGCTATTTAATGAGAGGACAAATACTGGGAAGAACAAGTTTAAGGAAAAAAACAAGTTTGTTTTTTAACCTTTTAAGTTTGAGATACATTTTAGGCATTTTAGTATACAAGTTAAGGAAGCATTTTAAGTCCAGTGCTCAGGGGAAAAGTCTGGACTATATTTAGAAATCTTCATTATATAAATAGTGTTTTTGACCCTGAGACTAGGTTTGTAAATACAAGGAAAGGATGATGAATAGATGGATGGAAATTTTTAGTTTTACTTTTTTTATATTTAGATTCTTTTGATTTTCTGTAATCATGCTATTTAATATGCTGTCATGTTAAAAATAATGCCTTCTTCTAGGAAGTTTGTGATTTATAACTTTCTGTTTTTCTACCAAATTATAACATTTGTTAATTATTTTCACAGTATTAATCATGACTGTTTAAGAATTTTGTGTTCATTTGGTTGTTTATATTTTCCCTTCTAAATGTTTAACAAGTAATTGTGATACACAAAAGTGAATACAAATTCCAGTGCTTAAAGTTCCACAGTGAATATTCATTTATTCAAATGGAAATAGTTTAGTACCACCTGAAGTTTTATTATATATAACAGTCAAAAACCAATGGGGGAGATGCATCAGCAGGATGAAAATACACCATACCTGACCCCTACCCCCATTGGTATGTGACTTAAGTATTGAAATTCAAAAGAAGCATCTGTTGCTCTAAAGAGTAGAGGCATTTCCACCTCTGATTAAAATGTAGAAACTCACAATATATCATCATTTCCCATCTTAATAATGAGATGAAAGTGAGTATGCCATTAGAGTTTTTGTTTTATTTTAACTTGTCATAAAATTGAGGATACACACAAACCTAAAGAAAGGGGAGAGTTTTTAAGAAAGAAGAGCTCCGTGACTATATCCTTGGAGCATAGCAGGAAGAGAAGGGGACCTACCATAATGGAGGATAAGTTGTGAATATTATGGAGCTTGTAAGTAAATGTAGAAATAAAAGACATAACAAAATCACAAAGGAGAAAGAAGGTAAATAGAAGGTATATAATTTTTCAATTTTCAATAGTAACATTGTTTGAAAGTTAATTGTAATAAGAATTTATGTTGTGATCTAAAATAACAGAGAAAGTGATAGCTGATAGTTTAACATAGGAGTTTTGTTGCAGAAAGACAAGGCCTAACGGAGAGAAAGAGCACCCCAACACCATGTTTATAAGAGGAAGGGCTTTATTCACCAGCTAGGAGCTTACAGCATAGAAGAATTCCAAATGGCCGCACTTCCCGTCTAGCTTGATCTTTCCCTTTTTATTGACAGTCAAGAAGTTCCATCCCACAGGTACCCTTCTCATTGGCCAGTTTGAATCAAGCGGGTGATGCTAATCCAGCCCCCACAGAACTACAGGATTTCACAGAACTTGGAAATTTCCAAGTTCCAGGAAGTTAAGTTTACAAATTCCTAAGGGCTGAGTCACCATGGAGAGGCCCCTGCAAGTGTATCCTTGTGCTCTCCTTGACAAGACCTGTTCTCCCAGACCTCACCCTTCTCGGGGATCCTCTCTCAGTTTAAAATGGGATGCTAAAAACATTTGACTCACTTAAGTGAAGGCAGGTAGAAGGAACAAAGAAATAAAAGAAGAAATGGGCAAAAAGAAAACATATACCAAGGCACGGTGACTCATGCCTGTAATATTATCACCCTGGGAGGCCAAGGCTGGAAGATTATTTGAGCCCCGTAGTTCAAGACCAGCCTGAGCAAGAGTGAAACCCCATCTGTACCAAAAATGAAAAAATTAGACAGGTATGGTGGTACATACCTGTCGTCCCAGCTACTTGGGAGGCTGCAGGAAGACTGCTTAAGCCTACAAGTGTGAGATTGCTGTGAGCTATGATGACACCACTATACTCTCTCCTGGGTAACAGAGACCTTGTCTCAAAAAAAAAAAAAAAAAAGAAAGAAAAGAAAACATACACCAAAATGGTAAATTTAAGCCCACCTTTATCAATGATTACATTGAATATAAATCGTCTAAACTCTCCATTTAAAAGACACAGGTTGTCAGAGTAGACTAAAATAAATAATACCTAACTATATAGGTATAGTTTAATGTCTGTTTTAGGAGACACTAAAAATATTAAGAAACTGGCAAGATGACTAGAGATGTCAGATGATCTAAAATAGAAGTTTCAGATGAGAAAACATAGCCCAGGTGAAATACTGAGAGAAAGGTGCTATAACCTACTCTTACTGGGAATCCCATGAGAAAAAGTGGCAAGAGCAAAGCAAAAATAATGACAGAGACTGACACCCAAGGGATTTGGAGCCTGAAAACAAGAGTAGGTGAGCATGTTTACTGCGGGCCGCCCACCGCGCACTTTTGGTGTTTTACCAGCTCCTAATATGTCAGAGAGCCCTGCCCTGATGAATCCAGGTGCTGCTACCTTCACCAATGTTAGCCGCACCTGAATTCATCAGGGCAGGGCTCTTGGGAGCAGAGCACTGGCCTGCAGGCCTGTGTAGGTTTGCCTCCCCTCACCAGGAACCCAAGCTGAGACAGTGGATGCCATATTGCCTATGCATATACCAAGTGCTTTTAATCTGCTGGGGAAGACATAGCCCCTCAGTCTCCCTGTCACTGTATGCTATGTGAACACTCCCAGCACCCACTTGAAGCCACAAAGGAACAGGGAGACACAAGAGAGTAGCAGTGTTCCCAGAAGCCAGTTTGGGGTAGGGGCTACTGCAAGGGTACTGGGAAGGGCCACACATGCTTTTTAAGACAGAGGAAGATGGAATGCATACTGCCCTGCACCAGAGAACTCCTGGCTAATGATCCAGAGTTGTCTGCACCCCTCCCAGTGGAGATGTTTCCAACCATTTGGGGCCTTCTCCTCCTCATCTCCCTCTCCTGCCCATGCTGCTAAGACAGCCACAGCTGAAAAGCTGTCCCCACTTAGGACTGGCAAGTGTTCCATGGGGAGTGATTGAGTCAGGTCACTTGGGAATGGCTGCAGTGTCTCTGACAGAGCACCTATTATAACCATGCTGGCTATTCTGCTCAGGACCTGGAGGATCTCACAGGGAACAGATAACCCAGGGCACTGGGAATGGCTTCCTGGCCTCTTACAGAGCACCAAGGTTTCCACAGAGCCTGGGACTGATCACTCCTTTCTCTGTAAAAAGAAGCATTGCATGCTTTTGTGTGCCCCAAAGACAAAAGCTACCAATTCCTGTGAGGAAGTACATGACTAGCAGTCCCCTCTCTGACTTATAAGCTGCATGAGTCCTCTGTGAGGACTCTGCCCAACCTAGAGACAAGTCCCTAACACAGCCACACCTTCTGTGCTGGAGCATTTCTGCCATAGCACACAGCCCGTCTGGTAGCCCTGCATGTGGTGAGTTGAGCTGTCTCCACCACCTCAGCTGCAGCTCTGCCAGGGTGGATCTGGGCACTTGAGTTTCCCAAAGAACAGAGGCCACTCTCATTGCCAAGAGAGGAAGGAATGAATGGCTTTTGTGTCTCACAGCTGCGGACTTCTGGTCAAGAGGGGCCCACCCTTCTGTTGCAGGCTCACAGTGCATTCATCCTCTTCTGCTTGAGCATTCTTCTGGAACAGGAGAGCACCCAGCCCCTCACTATCATAGCCAGCACCTGAACCCAGGGAGGCTTAAGAGCAAGCTTGCCAGCTTCATCTGGTCTAGTCCCCGTTCAAGCATGCTGTCCAAGGATCTGGGAACTGAGAATTACCTAACCTGATCCACCACTACCGGCTATTTACCATATTAAACAATATATCCTTATCTCTTATTCCTTGTCATTATTGACTACCTTCTAATAAATAGATAACAATTCTTTATACAAGCATATATAGGAGATTTTGCAGGTTTAATTCCAGACCACCGCACTAAAGCAAATACCATAACAAAGCAAGTCACAAATTTGTTTCCTAGTGCATATAAAATGTAATGTTTATAGTATACTGCAGCCTTTTTAGTGTGCAGTTGCATTATGTCTGTACATACCTTAATTAAATGTAGTTTATTATGAAAAATTCTGTTGATCATCTTGAACCTTCAAGTAGTAATCTTTCTGTTGGTGGGAGTGGAGGGGTCTTATCTCAGGGTGGATGGTTGTTGAAGTTTAGGGTATCTGTGAAGTTTCTTAAAATAAGAATAAAGCTTGCCACAGTCGAATGATTGGTCTTTTCAGAAAAGGTTTCCTTTTTTTGCACATAAGATATTTGAAACCATTTTATTTGGAACCACAGTTTGGAACTTATTTTAAACTTACAGTCAAGCCTCTCAAACCTATTTCTGCTTTAATCAACTAAATTTATGTAATATTCCAAATACTTCATAGTCATTTCAACAGTGTTCAATCATCTTCACCAGGAACACATTCCATCTCAAGAAACTACTTTCTTTACTCCTCTATAAAAAGGGAAATTCTTCATCTGTTCAGGTTTTATCATGAGATTGCAGCAATTCAGCCTCCACTTCTAATTCTAGTTCTCTTACTATTTCCACCACATCTGCACTTCCTTCAGAAGTAAGCTACAGCTTCACCTTACACTTTTATGTTACAGAGATGGCTTCTTTCCTTAAACCTCATAAACCAACCTCTGTTAGCTTTCTTCTTTCCTTCTACAGCTTCATCACTTCTCTTGACCTTCAGAGAATTGAAGAGAGTTAGGGCCCTACTCTGAATTAGGCTTTGGCTTACGGGAATGTTGTGGCTGTTTAGATATTCCATCCAGACCACTAAAACTTTCTCCATATTGGCAATATGCCGTTTTACTTTCTTATCATTCAGATGTTCACAGGTAAGTAGCACTTTTAATTTCCTTCAAGAACTTTCATTACATTCACAAGTTGACTGTTTGTTATAAGAAGTCTGATTTGGGGGCTATCTCAGCTGCTGACATGCCTTCCTCACTAAGCTTAATAATTTGTAGCTTTTGACTGAAAGTGAGAGACATGTGACTGTATCTTTTACTTGAAGACTTAGGTTATTAATTGACCTAATTTCCATATTTTCATGTCTCAGGGAATAAGGAGGCCCAATGAGAGGTAGAGAGAAAGAGAAAGATGAGGGAATGATAGTGCAGCAGTAAAAACACACACGTTTATTGATTAAGTTCTCCATCTTCTATGAGTACAGTTCGCAGTGCCCCCAAACATCAAAGATCACTGATCACAGATCACCATAACAAATATTATAATAACATTAAAAGTTTGAAATATTTTGAGACTTGCCAAAATGTTACACAGACAAATGAAGTAAGCTCACGCTGTTGGAAAAATGGAGCCACTAGACTTGCTTGATTCAGAGTTGCCTACTACAAACCTTCAGTTCATAAAAAACACAGTATCTGTGAAGCACAGTAAAGCAAAGTGCAATGAAATTAAGTATGCAGAATGAAATTTTTCCTGTTCAAATTGCTGATGTCATTTCTGTGTTTTGATGACTTAGTCAACAAAGCCCAAAAGCTGATTCTTTGAAGAGATTAATAAAATTAATAAATTCCTAGCTATATTGAGAGCAAAGAAAAAGAGAAAACACAGTTACTTTATTATAAATAAAAGTGGAGATCACTAGATTCTCCAAATTTTAAAAGCATAATAAAGGATATAACCATCACAATGCCAATAAATTGTACAACTGAGATAAAATGAAAACATTTCTTGAAAAGTACAACTTACTAGAATTCTTTTAAGAGGAAAAGGAAAATCTAAATAGTCCTATATCTCTTAATGTGTTTGTATTTGCCATCAAAAACCTCCTCATAAATGACCTTCAGGCCTGAGATAACTTTATTTATGAATTCTGTTACATTTTTAAGAAGGAAATAATGCAAGCCCCATAAAACTCTTTTAGGAAAAAAAAGAAGTTCAGAAACACCTCTCAGTGCCTTTTATTAGGCCAGCATAACTCTGATACTAAAACCTGACAAAGAAATTTTAATAAAAAGTAAAATTTATGGCTCGGTGCCTGTGGCTCAACAGGCTAAAGCGCCAGCCATGTACACCTGAGCTGGTGGGTTCTAATCCAGCCCGGACCTGCCAAACAACAATGACGGCTGCAACCAAAAAATGGCCAGGCGTTGTGGCGGGCACCTGTAGTCCCAGCTACTTGGTAAGCGGAGGCAGGAGATTTGCTTGAGCCCAGGAATTGGAGGTTGCTGTGAGCTGTGATGTCACTGCACTCTATCCAGGGTGACAGCCTGAGGCTCTGTCTCAAAAAAAAAAAAAAGTAAAATTTATAGCCAAGTGTCCCCCCATAAATATAAACATCCTTAAGAATATACTAATAAATTAAATGTGGTAATATTTTTAAATAATACATTGTGATCAAGGAGGATTTATCCCAGGAATACAAAGTTGGTTTAACATTTAAAAAAGAGTTAACGTAGGGTGGCACCTGTGGCACAAAGGAGTAGGGTGCTGGCCCCATATGGCAGAGGTGGTGGGTTCAAACCCAGCCTTGGTCCAAAACTGCAAAAAAAAAAAATAATAAATGATTTAACATATTCTATCCTATTAATATAGTAGAGGAAAAGCTAAATTTTCTCAATAGGTGAAGAAAAGTGTTTGACAGAATTCATTGCCTGTTTATGATTTTCAAAAAACTTAGAGCTAACTAGAAATAAAAACATGCTAAATAGCAGTTCGTTTAAGAGGGTATACAAAAACCACAAAATCATACTTAACTGGTAAAACACTGAATGCTTTTTACTTAAGACAGGAAACAAACAAATCAAGGATATTTACTTTTACCACTTATTGGAAGTCTAGCCAGTACAATTCTGGAAGAGAAATAGTAGATAATTAGCTTACCACCTCATACCCTACCCCATTATTCTCTATCATAGCATTCCCCCCCCAATAGTTATTACTGTATGCAGACAATTATTTACCTTTGTATTGAGAGTCTTTCTCAATAAGTTCCAGGAAGGAGGGACCTAGCATGGTATCTGGCTTCTGATAAGAATTATAATAAATATTTGGTGTATGAATGATTGCACATTTGGGAAACTTTCTCTTCCCTAGCTTTTTGTTTTTCTTGTGGAGAGATGTTCACTAATTTACCCCTAGGGGAAGATAAATGAATGATCTCACTGAGTTTAGGAGGAGTTAGGTGAGTTTATCTTAGACCATTCCTTTTATACTCTTCACTTGCAGAGAGCATACATTACATTCTCAATTCTGTTCAGTAAGTTTTATAGGGGCACCTGTAATCTAGCTAATTACTTGGGGAACAGTGCAGGGGAGTTGCTGTTTATGACCAAGTAGGTAAATTGGTTTGATCAGCAGTGAAATAGTATTAGCAAGCTTACCTGCCTTTAAACTAATTATTTTTTCCAGTTCAACTTTACTAAGAATGTGGTTTGTATTTCGTCTTTAACTGTCTTATGTGACTGAACTCTAGAAGGAAAAAGGATGGAAGTATTTATTGGCTCACCTCAAACATTTAGTGTCTTATAATAAAATCTAAAATATTATTTCTCAAAAAAATCATAGTATTAAATTGCAAACTGCTAATCAGAAAAAAATTGTGACATATTCTCCCCATATATGGAGAAGAGGTTGCTATTTTTTAAATATAAGGAGCTCTTACAAAGTCATAAGAGAAAAATTAGTTGCAATAGAAAACCAAGAAAACATAAGGTGCAAAGCAGAAAAAATAACAATACAAATAGCTAGTAGTAATAATTTCTATCATTCATACAGGTCTTACTACATGCTGTGCTGTGTTCTAAACACTTTACATGTGTTCTCTCATTTAATCCTTTAGCAACCCAGTAGTCTAGGAAACAGGCTTGAAAAGTTTAGAAGTTTGTCTAAGCAGTTAAGCCAATCTTTGAAATCAGGAAGTTTGATTAAAACTGTGTTTTATAACTGCTACTCTGTGTTGCTTCACTATAAAACAAAGAAATGTAGTGCTTTCTTATTCTCGTTTTAATGTTATTTTTAAATTCCAAAGTAGCACTTGCTTATATTAACAAATCTAAATCTGAACAATGCAGCAGTGAGTAAAATTAAAAGTTCTTATTTGCATTCCCAAATTCTACGCCCCAAAGTTAATAGCTCTTCACATTTTGGTGTGCATTAACACTCTTTAATAAAGGAAAAATCTTTAAATGATACACTGTTTTTTCTTTTCTTCCTTTCTTTTTTTTTTTTTTTTTTTTTGCAGTTTTTGGCCGGGGCTGGGTTGAACCCACCACCTCCAGCATATAGGGCCAGTACCCAACTCCTGTGAGCCACAGGCACCGCCTGATATACTGTTTTTTCTCCCAGTAGTTTAGCAGACATTTTAAAACAGGGGGCCTCAAACTTTTTAAACAGGGGGCCAGTTCAGTGTCCCTCAAACTATTGGCGGGCCAGACTGTAGTTTAATAAAAAAAAAAAAAACTATGTACAAATTCCTATGCACACTGCACATATCTTATTTTGAAGTAAAAAAATAAAACAGGAACAAATACGATATTTAAAATGAAGAACAAATAAAGTTAAATCAACAAACTTACCGGTATTTCAATGGGAACTATGGGCCGGCCTGCTTTTGGCTAATGAGATGGTCAATGTCCTGTTCCATATTTGTCACTGCTAGTCGTAACAAGTGGTGCAAGGGTGCATCAATTAGTCTAGATTTGGTTGGAGATTTCAGATGTTTCATTCTGGAAAAAGTCTGTTCACAGACATAAATGCTGCCAAAGATGGTTGCCATTTTGAGTGCATGGTTCCTGAGATTAGGATATGTCTCAGAGGGGAGAGATGCATAGAAATTAGGAAGGCTGCATGACTTCAATGCGTCTTTCAGAGAGTCACAATTCTGCAGTTCAGCCAGTTCCATTTGGTTAATTATATCCACATTTTCTCTCTTTCTTTTTTTTTTTTTTTATTTCAAGATACTTTATTCTTAAAACAGGTCACACCACTAAGCTTTTGGCCCATTCTGCCACTGTACAAGTTACAAATGCTTGCTGAGCAGCAGAGGGGTGCTCTTTCATAGCATGTCTGAAAAGTGAATAAAAATCCATATAAAACAAATATTCAAATAGTTTCCATAGGAACACA
>CAUYON010023570.1:0-38789 GCA_963573935.1 Arctocebus calabarensis
CTCTGACTGCTGTTAGGGAGAAGGGCGAAGACTCGATCTAACTGCTTCCTACTGAATCGGGCGATGATAGAAGGGGGCAGTTAGGGTTTCTCCAGAGGGAGAGCGATACAGGGGTTCATGGACTGGAACCATCTTTATTGCGAGTGGCTTGATGACATTTCTGGAAAACATAAATCTGATTAGTATAATCAGTAATAGACAAAGGTAGAACAGCGTCAGGTCAGAAGCACGTATTCAGTGATGCCAAAAGAAAAACCCTATTAGGATTTTTCTTGCTGGTTCCTAAATCATAACTTCAAACTTTCTTTTGGCTCACAAGTGTAGGTGGTCTGTGGTTGGCTGTCTTCAATGCCTGCCAGTGTAGAAGATGGAGGGTTCCAGGACTTTACTCATGACTGACGTATGCAGGAATCGACTCCTATAACTTTAACAGTAGAAGAAGACAAGATAACAGGAAAGGGGATTTCCCAAGTTGGGGTCTGGGAAGGTGAATTAGAGGGAAGAGTTTTGATGACTAGATCTCCAGAAGGGGAAAGTTCCTGTTTTAGTTAGTATGTCCCTCCCCAAACGGGTAGCAGGACTTTCAGGGACGATTAGGGAGGCATGAGAGAACAGCAAGTCATTCCAATTGCAGCTTAGATGCTGGGAGAAAAATTTGGTAACCGGCTGTCCAGACACCCCCTGTATAGTTATGGATTTGGGAGATAAAAGACCAGGATTAGAGAGAAGTATGGAAAAGGTTGCTTCCGTGTCCAAAAGAAATTTTATCTCCTGGCGCTCCACTATAAGGCAAACCTGGGGCTCTTGAGGGGTGATGACACAAGCTGGAGCCATGAGAATTTGCCCCAGGCACTCTCAGTCCAGTTTGGGCTCCGATGATCACCACCTACTTTCAATGAGAAGGTACTATTAAGGTATTGGAGCTAAAATTAGGGTGCTACTAATTGTAATAAGAATAGTACAATTAAGGTATTGGAGCTAAAATTAGGGTGTGACTTAGTAACTCTGTAGACAAGTAAACTCAAGTGGTTCATTTAGTCTGTGTTTCAATTTCTGTATTTAAAAATAGAACAGAACAACACCCAACTTTTAGAGAATTGTTGTAAGAATCAATTGAGTTTAATAAGGCATTCAAACAATGACTGGCATAAAGGAAGCCATGTTGACTATCATTATTTAATTCCTTACTAAGAAGAAAATTATCATTTCTGATAAGGATATTTGATACAGATTATATAAATGTTCTCTACTCTCACCCATCATGGAATAATTGCATTGGAGTAAGTCTACAGGCACAAACAGGAATAAAATATTGAGTGTAACTACTTTCAGACAATGAAGAACAGGCGGAACAAAGACTGAGAGGAAGGCGGTGCCTGTGGCTCAAAGGAGCAGGGTGCAGGCCCCATATACAGGAGGTGGCAGGTTCAAAATCAGCCCTGGCCAAAAAACAAAAAACAAAACAAATAAACAAACAAAGGCTGAGAGGAGGTGAGCTCTTCAATTTGCCAGGTTTCTATCTGATGGCCACTTCCCAACCACCCTGTAGACAGTGGGGTTCAAAGCCTAGCTCATACAACTGCTGAGGTGAATTGACAGAGATCATATTTCAAAACAGCTGGAGATTTTGAAATCTATAGGGTGGTAAACTGGAGATGAGGATGCTGCACAAAAAAGGAAGCTCACCAGTCTCTCTGGGAGTTCCCTATAAGTCTGTGGTTGAAGGAGTCCCCCACTGTGCCAAACAACCAATTTCCCAGGTGGCAGCTGCTATGGAATTAAAAGCAGAACATAGCTACTACAGCCACTGCTGGGGGAAAGGCAGTGCCTAGAGATTTTGGAGTTTGTGCACTGCCAGAATGATTAGATTGATTCCTTAACACACTACAGTCTAGCTGAGACACCAGAATGGTGGTCCTTAAGAATAATAACCACACAGAGAACAAGACTTTTGCTGAGCCCCTCCAGGAAGCCTAAAATGAAGCCCCAGCAAAGTACAACAGATATGGAATTTCAGGGCTGTCTTGATAGATATATCAATGTGATCAGCCAATAACTGAAATGGCTGCTAAAGCAAGAATCAATAGACATCCAAGTAAGGAGATTCCAGTGTGTGCTGTCCGTAATACCAATATTCAACCAAAAATCAACAGATACAAAAAGAGAAAAAACTGTGATGTAGATTTAAGATTAAAAACTGGCAATAGAAACTGAATTGAAGATGCCAGATGGTAGACTTAGCAGACAAATATTTAAAGTAGCTATTATAAATATATTCAAAGAATTAAATAAAAATGTGCTCACAAAATTATAGGAAAATATGATCTAAATGAATGAACATAGATAATCCCAACATAGAAATGGAAACCATAAAAACACAACCAAATGGAATTCTAGAACTGAAAAGTGCAGCCCTGAAGTGAAAAACTCATTGGATGGACTTATTAGCATATTCAAGATAGCATAAAAAGTCAGTGATTTTGAAGTCAGATAAATAGAAATCATCCAATTTTAAGAACAGAAAGAGAAATGATCTATAAGTTAAAGTCTCAGGGACAAACAAAGCACTAGCAAATGAGCTTATCTTTGTGAAATTGGTGCCTAAGAGAAAAAGAGAGTGATATTTTACAAATACACGAAGATAAAACAGCAGAGAAGTTTGTACATTTTATTTTAAAAACCTGACCATTCTACTGATCCAAGAGCTTCAGCAAGCATCAAACAGCATTAAGTACAAAGAGAACCACAGCTGGGCACATCACCGTCAAAAGCAACAAACCAAGTAAAAAGAGTACATTAAATAGAGGCAGCAACAATAACACACGATGACTTCTCATCAGAACAATAGAAGATGGAAAACAATGGAACAATCTCTCAGCGGCTGAAAAGAAAGGCAAACATCAACCCAGAAATCCCACAGCCAATAAAAATTTCACAAGCAAGAACAAAGTAAAGACTTTTTCTTCATAAATGAAGTCTTTTCATAAATGGAGTCTTAGAAAATGTGTTGAGAGCAGAAATGTATTGTCAGAAATGTTAAAAGATATGTCTATAATATATATATATACACATATATATATTTTAATTCAAAGAAAAATGATGGCAAATGGAAACTCAGATCTATAGATAGAAATGAACTGAGTGGGTAAATGTAAGTGACTATGTTTATTTACTCTTTCTTTCTTTTTTTTTTTTTGAGACAGAGTTTTACTTTGTTGCCCTCAGTAGTGTGCTGTGACATCACAGCTCACACCAACCTCAAACTCTTGGGCTTAAGTGATTCTCTTGCCTCAGCCTCCCAAGTAGCTAGGACTACAGGTGCTCACCACAACCCCCAGCTATTTCTAGAGATGAGGTCTCGCTCTTGCTCAGACTGGTCTCGAACCTGTGAGCTCAGACAATCCACCCGTCTCAGCCTCCTAGAGTGTTTACTTTTTAAAGGTACTTACAAAACTTATTATAAAAAGCAAAATAATAATAGTATAAGGTAGCATTCCAAACATAGGGAGAAGTAAATGATCTGACAATAATCACACAGAACATAGAGATAGGTAAATGAAAAAGAAAATAGGAATTGAGAATCAGGAAATATCAGATGTAAAGTGTGAAAAGTTAATGGTAGTTGATGATTAGTCATAGAAAAGCCCCCAAATAATAATAATATAAATAATAATAATAATTAAAGATAGTTATAGCCAACAATAGAAGAAATAAAATGGCAATTTAAAAATACAGGCCTGACCTAAAATAAGCTTGGGAAAGGAATAATAGTAAACAAAAGAAAATATAAATAAAAAACAAATAGCAACAGGATAGACTTAAAGCAGTTAAAATGCCAATTAAAAGAGATCAACAAACTGTTCAGAAAAACAAAACTCAACTGTTAGCTATCTACATAAAACACATTTTAAATATAAAGAAACAGGCAAATTGAAAGGGAAAAGGAGGAGGAAGTATATCACACAAATAGGAAGAATAAGAAAGCTAATCTGGGTGAAAATATCAAGAAAAAACATAAGCAGGCATCAAGAAAAAACATAAACGATAATGAGGAATATTAAATGACAAAAAAAAAAAAGCATTTATCTGGAGGCACGCTAATCTGAAATATGCAACAGATGATCAAAATCCACAAAGCAAAAACTGACAAAATTGAAAGAGACAAATCTACAACTAAAGTTGGATATTTCCAACTACTCACTAATTACTAAAAAAACTAGGCAAAATAAATGACAAAAAAATGTGGTTATCAACCAACTTGATCTGATTGACATTTACAGAACGCTACACCCCATGGTGTCACCATAAACCTCTTCTCACATGTACACAAAATGTTCATCCAGATCTTGGCCACAAATCTGAACAAATTTTAAGCCCTAATTTTAATTGTAAATTAAAAATAAAAGTGCACACATTTCTAAACAACCTACGGGTCACAACGAAACTACAAACTACTTAAAACCGAAAAATAGTGAAATGTAACATGCCAAATTTGAAGGTGGCACCTAGAGCAGTGGTTCTCAACCTTCCTAATGCTGCGACCCTTTATTGCTTGAGCTCATAAGTGCAATACCAATCTGAGCAAGAGACCCTGTCTCAAAAACAAACAAAAAACAGCTGGGTGTTGTGGTGGGCATCTATAGTCCCAGCTTACTCGAGAGGCTGAGGCAAGAGGATCTCTTGAACCCAAGAGTATCAGGTTGCTGTGAGCTATGGTGCCAAGGCACGTTACCCAGGGTGACAGAGTGAAACTCTGTCTCAAAAAAAAAAAAATACGGTGGAGAGGACAAACCATGGGAGTGGGATGGTGTCACACTCAGAGAAGGCTGAAGGCTGCGTACTGAATTGCAATGCACTTTTTTCCAAAGAAATTTGATGATCGTATTTTATGATCATATTTTTCAGAGTTGGTTATAACCCACATAACCATTTCCTCTTCACTAGCCGAGAGAAAATAAAACAGGATGGTAAGCAAGTAGAATTGTCTGCTTCCTTTGTCCTCTTCTCTTAACATACCTGCAGCTGCCTAATTGGTAAAGCACATTTGAAATAATTTGGGGTTGCATGGAATTTCTCTGGGCAAGGTACAGGGATTTCAGAGCTAAAAGGAACTCTCCTAAAAAAGTGACAGACCACTGATTATCCTATTAAGATGCTTTCCAGCCTGCAATGAGATGGTCTCTTAGTGATGCCAGGACCTTTAGCCAAACGCCTGCCCTGAGCTTGCCTGCTGTTTTCACTTCCAGATATGAATATAATTCACATGTCAATACTTCGTTGTTCTAAAAGTCCAAGGAGAAAAGTTTTGCTTTTTTGGTTGTTTACTTTGTTTGCTGGTTTGCTTTTATCCCACTGGCAGCCTCTGCCAGTCTACCTTCAAGCTGTCTAGAGAGCTTAAAGTGCCAGTCACTCTCAGGATTTAAAAGGAAAACCAGAAGCAGCCAAAATTAATGCTAAACTGATTTTAGTCGATAATGCTAACCACCTTCCTTCCTTAGCTGTTCACTTCTGCTATAAAGCAGCACAAGGGGCTAATTAAAGATTCATTTCCTTTCTCTACTGTGATCATAGTAGTCACAGCAGGAAAACAGCCCAATGAACTTGAAAGAGGGAGGGAAGCAGAGAGTCAAAATGTGAGGAGTGAGCCCCCACTCCAACCCTGCCCCTGTAACAAAGGACTGAGTTAGGAACATTTCCACAAAGTAGATGTACCCCCAAATTAACACTTGGGTGCACTCGCCATGGGCTAGGCCACCTACTAAGTACTTTACCAGGATTATTTTATTTAAGTTCATGGGTATGTGTGAAGCTTCTTTTTAATATTCCTTCCCTTGAACTGCAAATCTTGTTGTTTTTTTTTAGCATTTTTTAAAATTAAATCATAGCTGTGTACATTAGTGCAATCGTGGGGTACAATGTGCTGGCTTCGTATACAATCTGAAATATTTTCATCAAACTGTTTAACATAGCCTTCATGGTAGACTGTAAATCTTAAAAATATTTTTGATATTGGATTTCTAAATGTTCCCTAGGGTTAATAAGCAACTACGGTATCCAATGAGCACAATACGCTAATAGCCTGTTTATTTACAACACTATCTGAAAAAAATAAAAATTTTAATTAAAAAAGGTGCCAGCTCCAAGTATTTATTTATGATTTATAGTTAAATCCTAGGAGAACTAGTCTCTGAATAGTGCATGTTCATCCCCATTTAGCACACATGGATTCGTGGCCAGCTGCAGCAAACAGCACTGATTTCTCTAATGTGTGGGCCCAAGTTCACGGTCTCCTTTTCCTACATCTTCCAGAATAGATTCCAACGGCCATGTCTTCGTGTAGGCAGCCATACGTGCCTGAAGGGAAATCAAGGAATCATGGACTTGCCATATGGAAGAGAAGGTCAGAATTCTTACCTCATGGAGAACTCTGGCCTGGGAATCCTTTCGTTAAGTGTCCTGAATTCTGCCCAGATGGCCTTGGAGGTAGAAAGAGAGAAAGGGCTCTGTACTGATGGAGATTCCTAAGCAACTAAACTTGGGTCAGAAGAAAATACTGAAGATTCATGTGGAAAATGGAATCTGGTGGCTAAAGCCTCAAAATGTCTCCTCTTGGTACCCCAAATGCACAGCACCTGGGGGTGGAGGAAGGAAGACGTTTACTTGTTACTCCTCCTCAGGGCTGAATCTTTGCAGAGCCAGCCTCAAGTCAGGCCAGCTCCTTGACCTCAGTTTAATGTATTTTTTTCCTATTTATAAAAATCTTCGGGAGTTGGGGAGGGAGGGCTGAGAGCATGGTAAATTCCCTTCTTGGGCACTCATTCTAGTATTTAACAATTTTGAGAGTGCTTCCTGAAACTTAAACTGATTGGTTCACAGTCAGTGTCTGAGGGTTTTATCTGTAACATCTGCTTGCTTTTAGTTGCCCCCCCAAGAGTTGTGCATTAACTACCTACCAGCTCCTTGCAAAGGGTTTAGTATCTTATAAGCACCCCCAAAATATTCATTAACCAATCAAAGTGCTCCCAGCTGCAAGTTGAACTCATTTCTTCCCTAGGCTGGGAAACGGAGAATGTAGCCATTATTCTCTCTATTAAAATTCTGCCCAGACATAACGATTATTATTAAATCCCTCTTTCTTCTCTTTTTGACACCAAGGGACTTCAATTCTTTTCACTTTTTCTGAGAACTGCATTTCATAGAATCACAGGTGGCAAAAGGGATTTAACAATATAACCCAATCAATAATTATTTGCAGGGCTGAGCTAGACCCCCTCAGATTTTTCTCCCATCCCGTGCCATCCCATCCAGGTGCAGTTTTCTAGACGAGCCTGATTAGGTCCCTGGAGAGTGGTTGTTTTGGTTTAAAGATCTGCCCTGGACATGTCAACACTTCTTTCTTTTGGTTATGGTTCTGTGTGTTTTTTCTCCTATGTCTATTTTTATAGCTTTGTTAGATAGCAGAATAAAGACAGAGACAGAACTTTGCCGGTTAATTAGAGCCCCACGTGGTAATGAACCCCCACCACTCTGCTGCCTTAGAGTGTCAGCAGCCCCACAGGAAATTAATAAGAGCTTTAATCACTCAGAGATTGGAAAGGTCAGTGCTCACTAAGGGTTCACATGCAGAAACGGCAGCACAATCATACCCTATTTGAAAAGCATAACAACAACTCCTGGGTGTGAAGAGTATAACATTCCATCAACAGGCATACAGACTAAAAGAACATAATCTTAAGAGCAATTAGTGGCTTATGCACAAATTATATATTCAGCCATGTTGCCATCTCTTCTACCTCTTAGTTTATTTCTCTAGCTTAGATGTAATGGTTTGCAGGATCAAATCCCCCAGAATTGCAGCCTGATTATTCTCATTGCCAGCTGTGCACCAGCTTCATCACTGGCCCCTTTAACTTTGTGGAATCAGAGTTTTGAGGGATACCTGGAACAAGGAAGACGTATGTTCATATACAGGCCATTCCCTGAGCAGCCAGGTTGGAGACCTTTGATCTATTCCATCGTCCTGAGACCAAGAGGGTTGTTCTCATCCTGCCCTTAGCAAACTGCAAGATCCATGCCTTGATTTCCCTTCCTATGTCTGAGAGGTGAACCTGAGTGATAGGAGGCAACACCATAGAAATAGGGCATAATGCAATCCCCTACACAAAATGTTCCCGCGATACCGAGGGAAGAAAACCCACCTCAAAAATAGCGTTCACACTCAGGAAACTTGGAATACAGAAGCTAGGGAGAGAGGCAGCTTTATAGTCAAAATTCTGCAAACAGGATAGGAGCTGAGAGCTAAGGAAAGACTATTAGAGATAGCAATTAGGAGGTTATTGGAAATGTTTTCTAGTATAGTTTCAATAGCACAATGAAGTGAAAAGCCAGATCGTCTGTTCCCTTCTTTTATCTGTCTATTAAAAGTGGATCCAACATTTAGAACTCACAGCTAATATTCCACTTGTAACTAAATTTAATTACTAGTTCCTTGGAACTACAATGATCTTGATTATGTTATCACTAATTCATCTCCTACTCTGTGTTACAAAGATTGTGTTATTAGTTATCATTTGTATGTATCTCTGTAACGTAAATTCTCCTTGAGGGCAGGAGCCAATTTTCACCATGCTTTTCTGTCTTTCCCTAGCACTCAATATGCAGCAATTTCTACATAATGTGTGCTCAAGAAAAAAAAAATTGTTGAAAGCAAGATGGATTAAATCTACACAGAAGTCCTATAATTAGAGATTTGCCCATCTATGATTTAGTAAATTAAACCTTCCTGAAAATTTTAAGCAGTTCTATGTAAGTTATAAACTTTCAAGTTAATCTAAAATAAAACTTTCATGAAAATCAATAGAATATTCCTTTTGACTCAAATTGGTTCTTTTAAAAATAATTTCACTGCTTGTGAATTTAATTTCTGCAAATTTTGTACATATCTTTTTAGACAACTTTACACTTTTATGACATCTTACAGAAATCATAGTATAGAATTTGTATAGCTCAAAGGTCATCTCCAGCTGCATATTTCTTTTTTTAAAAAGTATACATGGAAACGACTTCTATATTACAAGTAGGTAATACATCTGAATTCCCTTTTAAGGTAATAATTAGAACTCTGAATATATTTGCCCGCGGAAAGAGTATTGAAAAGGTTGATTGATTTACTAGGTGAGCCTAGAAAAGCTTATTTAATTCGACAGACGTTCCAATCCAATGATAGAAACTAACCACCCTCAATATTCATTTTATTTGTACAATTAATACACGGCAAGTACAACAGTGAAAGCCCCATGGGGGAATTGCAGTGCCACAGACTGCAGTAGGAACTCTGCCTTCTCTGTTGTATCCTCGTCTTCAATCTCATTATTATCTGAATTCTACCTTTAATTGGAAAGAGTCTATTTTAAGCCTGGTTCACCCAGCATCAAGTCCAAGGGTTTCCGTGTAGAAACCCTTCTTGAAGTGGTCTTCATCTCACTTCATCTCTTGTCATCATCCCCTGGGTAATTCCAATTTGCCCTCAGCCTCATCTGAAATATTCACACTCTGAAGCCAGTGTTCCCCTCCTCTGTTGAAATAGGCATGTGTTTTATATGCACCGATGGCATGCCTTCCAAGAATATGTTTGTTGTCTATTCACATTATCTCTTGGGAGAGCTCCTTCATGAGCTAGACTCCAAAACTTCTAGAAACAGTAAACTTGTCTTTTTTGCACCCAAATTCCAGAGTTTAGAACAGTCCTGGTCACAAAGTGTGTGCTTAATAAATAATAAATATTGGGTGAGGCAGCGCTGGTAGCTCAGTGAGTAAGGCGCTGGCTGCATACTCCGAAATTGGCGACTTTGAACCCAGCCTGGCCCTGCTGAACAACAATGACAACTGCAACAACAAAAATAGCCAGGCATTGTGGTGGACGCTTGTCATCCTCACTACGTGGGAGGCTGAGGCCAGAGAATGGCTTAAGCCCAAGAGTTTAAGGTTGCTGTAAACTGTGACAACACAGCACTCTACCGAGGGCAACACAGTGAGACTCTGTTTCAAAAATAAATAAATAAATAAATATTGGGTGAATGACAGCAATTGCTTCTAAGTTCACAGGACTTTTAATTCACAATATTAATATGCCTGCTATACACTAGTGGTTAAGTATGAGGATCTGGAGAGTGAGGAGTGGGAATCCTTGCCTGCTGCATTAATTGGAGTTTTCTAGAGAAGCGGAACCGATCAAAGATCATAGATATAAATGTATAGACAAATAGATTTTTTTTTTTTTGAGACAGTCTCACTTTGTCACCCTCAGTAGAGTGCTGGAGCATCACAGCTCACAGCAACCTCAAACTCCTGAGCTTAGGCAATTCTCTTGCCTCAGCCTCCTGAGCAGCCGGGACTACAGGCGCCCACCATAACGTCTGGCTATTTTTTTGTTGCAGTTTGGATGGGGCTGGGTTTGAACCCACCACCCTCGGTATGTGGGACCAGCGCCCTACTCATTGAGCCAGAGGCACTGCCCTGACAAATAGATTTATTATGAGAAGTTGGCTGTTATGATTATGAAGGCTGAGAAACCTTAATCTGCCATCAGCAAGCTGGAGACTCAGGAAAGTGGGTGGTGTAATTCAGTTTGAGTCTAAAGGCCTGAGACCAAGGGGAGTTGATGGTACAAATCCAACTCCAAGAGTAGAAGAAGATGAGATGCGATATCACAAATCAAATAGTGATGTAGAAAAAAGGAGGGTAATGTAGGAAAAAAGGGGATGTGCCAAATTTCTTCTTCCTTCATCTTTTGCTCTGTTCAGGCTCTTAATAGATTGAGTGAGATTCACCCAGATTGGGAATGACAGCAGCTTTATTGAGAGTACTGATTCAAATACTAATCTCATTCTGAAAAATCTTCACAAACACATCTAGAAATAATCTTCAATCTGGGCACCTCCTGGTCTAATCAAATTGACACATAATATTAACCATTACCCCTACCCTAATGTAGTTTATCATAATGGGAATTTGCTCTGGGGAAATATTAAACAATTCTAATTTTGGACATCAGACCCTGATGGAATAGAAGATCCTCAAGGTGGGAGGTCCACATAAGGCAAGGATTCTCACTGGTGTGAATGAAGTGTGTCCTAAACACACTGCCTCCAATAGCACACAGTTACTCATAAATGTTCTGATCTAAGTGGAGTATGACTTCTTTAGAAGGGGAAAGGTTATAGCTGATCATTGTGAAACCTTTATTGTGAACCTAAAAAGAATCTTTCCCCAAAGAGCTCAGTTTCATTTCCAACCTGATTTTTTTGTGACCCCCATAAAATCCTTCATAATAAATTTGATGCCTTTGCCCCATCTGGACAATTTTAATAGATTCCTGACTCATGTCTTTGCTTCCAGATTCACCAAATAAAATACATTCCTCATTCTTTCATGAATCATCCTTTCTAAAACATCTATCACATTATATCTTTGTTTTTGTGATGACCAACTGAATCTTCGAGTCTTTCTGTGAGAATACAAGACTCATCATCTTGTGTTGGTCCACTGAGTATTTGTAAATTCTCTATTATAGCTCAGATAGCAGTGGCTTCTTGTGAAGTATGTGAGCATGTAAGGGAAAAATAAACACATAAAATTTCAGAAAAAAATAGGTAGGAAATAACGTTGAAATCTTTCAATGGCTCCACTTTACTCTTGGGATTAAGTTCAAAGTTCTTAGAAATGGAATTTAATGTCCTCTGGGGCCTGGCCACTCCTGCCAATCTTAGATTCCTTTAGATTTTTATGCCTTTCCATGCTTCTCTAAGATCTGTGTGAGCTAAGAAAAGAGCAGGATTGAAAAAGCAAATATAGAGTACTTTATGAGTAGGTTAGGTATGAGAAAAATGAGGGAGATAATTGTGGGAAAAGAGGACATGGGGTCGAGAATTTTTTAAAATTCTTATGCATTGATTTTTTTTCTTTAAAAAATTATGTTTCTATGTTCTGAAAAACTAAAACCAGTCAAGGTTGAAGAATTAGAGGTCCATATTAGGTCCATATAAGGTAAGGATTCTCACATTTGATATTTGATGGCATAAAATCCATCCAGTGGACATAGGTGGAGGGATGTGTGTTGACCACTAAGATGAGAAGTCCTGTGTGGAGATAAAACAGGGGAAGAAGAAGCAGCCAAAGATAGTTCATACCTGTTGATTTAATTTGCTCTATGTGAAGTAGAACATAAAGTCAGCTGGTGGAGTGCAAAGGGTGCCAAGGGAAGACTGGCATCTTAATGAAACAAAAAGGTTTGGGATAGGTGTACTTGGAAATGAAAGTGTTATTGGACTAAAGATGCATAGGTTTTCAGAGCAGCATGAGAAATCACATGGAATGGTATTGATTCCGATTTGTATGGGATTGTGAGTTAGGATGGATATAGGCAAGCAGTCTCTCTTAGGTCAATTTCTATTTTAAAACAGAGCTTGTCAAGCTATTTCTGTAAAGTTCCAGATAGTAAATCCTTTAGGCTTTGTGGGCCAAATGGTCTTTATTGCAAATACTCAATTTTGCCACTTAAAAAATCCTTAGACAGCATGTAAATGAATGAGTATGGCCGTGTACCAATAAAACTTTATTTACAGACACTGAAATTTAAATTTCATGATTTTGTGTTATGAAATATTCTTCTTTTGATTTGTTTCCAACCATTTGAAATGTAAAAAGAAACACTAAAAAATAAAAATTAATTACTGTTACCATAGGGCATACAAAACCAAGAGGTATGCATTTTCCTCTAATTGCAAATAAGGTTACTCATGTATAGCAGGAAGAAATAGTTGGCACCTGGGAGCTCAGAGAGTAAGGCTACTAGCTAACACAGATGAAGAAAACTGAGAATCACTAACAAGGTCAAGAGTCCTGTGTGAGATTCAGTCTATTGTGGGATTGCATTATGACACTGTCATGACCCAAATGTAACATAGATGTAGCCTGAATTTTTTCTTTATTTCAGGCTATCGATAACAATCTCCTCTCCCTGTATATATCTCTCTCGTTTGCAAAGTAAGTGATACAAAAGGAACATATAGTCAATAAATAAACAAGTGTAGCTTTATTGACTTTATAAAAATCACAGATGAGTAGGGAGCTAGCACTGAGAGCCTTCTGGATTGGAAAGAAACAGTTTCTCCTTACCAAAGCATTTATGGGTTCCTGTCTTATCCAAATAAAGGAAACTAGACCTCTGGTTGACTTGTGGATTCATTAAGGGAAGAAGGGAGCAGCAACAATGGTTGCTGGCTCAGGTGGTGTTAGATGTGGGTAGCATTTTAAAGATGATGGATGTTGCCAAATGGTAATTTTCTCTGTGTGGTGGTTATGATTGATCTGTGGCTTGATGTGATGGTTGAGGCTTTCATATTCAATCTTAAAGAAAAAATATCATGTCATCATTCAATGGGAGTTTTAGATGACTGGGGTGGGGTGGGACTGGGATATTGCATTACTTTTGAAGATGCTACACTTTTTTTTTTTATTGTTGGGGATTCATTGAGGGTACAAGATGCTACACTTTTTTAAAAAAAAAAGAATATTTCTCTGAAGTTAAAATCTACTAAACCAGTGGAGGACATTATATATAATTTTATTAATGTAGAATTCCAAATAAATTTCTTCACATCTCTATTGACCCTGACGTCCTAAGTCAGAAACAGAAGGTGTTGGGGCCACAGGTGTTGCTTCCATTGCTTCATTTTTTTGTCTTTGGAAAACATAAAAAGGATCTGTGAAGAAGACAGCTGGCTAGGTAAATGACACTAAAGGAAAATAAGGTTGGCTTTTCTGGAAGTATGCCTATGTTATCAGAGGTGATCCCAAATCAAGAGCAGAGAACATCTCATAATTCCCTGAAATAGAATAATGAATTTGGCAGGAGACAACTCAGAATTACCAGGAGGGCTTTTAATTTAAATTTCAGAAGCAAGGGAGGAGAGTGAGGGTTTAGATTAATCTGTATTTTTAGATGATAATAAGTACCCTCTAACCCCCCCCCCCACAAAAAAAGTGTAATGCAAGAAGTGCCTAGTAATTATCAAGAGAAAATACTTATGGCTAGAGAAGTTTATATATCAATGCAAAGAGCATTTTTAATATACAAAATGAAACTGGAACTTTCAAGAGGTAAAATATAATAATTTAAGTATAACCAAGGTATTTTGAAATAGTGACCCTGCATTGTACAGAGGCACCCTAAAGTAACAACTGATAGAAGAAAAGGTAGGAAGATGCAGTTTGTGTTAAGAAAGCACATCTTGGATAGAAGCCCATACATCTGAGAATGGACACTCCATGATTTTTAGGGACTCACTAACAGTTTTGGGCTATTCTGGGAACTAGAAAAAGAGGTTACAAGGTGCAACCATTAGGAGATGAAATAACTGCAGAAATACTGAGCCTTAAAATAGATAAAAACCCTTGATTCATTTTATAGATGTTAATATTCTGTTGAAGTTCTCTATCCTTTCATCTCTTTTAGCAATTTTTTCTTCTTAAACATGCTATGATGGTTAATTTTATGAGTCAACTTTGCAGGGCCATAGTGCCACATATTTACTTAAACATTATTCTGGGTATTTCGGTGAGGATTTTTTTTGGGGGGGGGGTTAAAGATTAACATGAAAATCAGTGGACTTTGAGTAAAGCAGATGGGCCTATACAATGAGAATGAGCTTCATATAATGAGTTGAGTACTGAATAGAGCAGGCCTCAAAGCCCCAGAGCAAGAGAGAATTTCTTCAGCAGACGGCCTTTGGATGTGAATTGCTCTTCCCATGGTCTCTATTCTTCAAACTTTGAACTTGCCAGGCTCCATGATCCTGTGAACTAATTCCCTAAAATCTCTCTATAGATATACAGAAAGAAAGAATGAATGAATGTGTGTGTTTACATATATATGTGTGTTTTTACATATATATGTGTATGTGTGTGTGTGTATCTGTGTGCAGATACATATGTTTAGACATACACGTACAATGATATCATTTCTGCTATTCTGGAGAACTGTGAATAATACATGTATTAATCATAGTTATTTCAAAGTTCTTACCTGCTAAATCCAATCTAGGGACCATATTTGAAATACCTCTATTATCCTTTATTCTATTGATAATCAGTCACATTTCCTTGCCTTTTCACACATCTAGTATTTTTTAATGCCAGATATTTGGTGCATGACAGAAGGAATAGGCAACATATCTAGAGGAAAATGTTATCTACAGTTTTATGTTTCCTTTATATGTAATATATGGTATGTACTGTAAGATCAGGTGGTTAGGAAATATGGCTGATAATCAAGAGAGAAAAAGCAATATAGAAGCAGACCACAAGCTGATACTCACATTGGAGTTAGCAGACAAAGATGTTAAAAAACTATGATTGCCTGGGTTAAAAAGAAAAAAATGAAACAGAGAAAAAAATGGATGAAATCAATGGATCAATGAAGAATTTTAATAGAGTATTTAAATCAATTAAAAATAATTACCTGAAAAGTCTAGAGTTAAAAAATACAATATCCAAAATCATCAGTTCAACGCATGAATTTAATAATGGTTTCACACAGAATTAGCAACCTGAAAGACAGGGCGATAGAACATAGCCAAATTGAACAATGAGAGAAAAGAATATTGTAGTTTGTTATTCAACATGGAGCCTTATAGTATATGTGCTGCTGAAGCCAGCACAACATGTAGCATTATAGATAGTTGTACAGTATTCTCCCATTTTCAATAAGACATGATATATGTCTGTCTGTACATAGGATATCACTTTATTTCTGAGTTGTAGGATGAGTGCATTTTACTTATCTTCTCTTAATTATCTATATTTTCCTCCAGAAATATAATAAGGGACATCAACCAGTCATTTTAAGTATATTTTGATTTCCAAATAGCCAAAAAACTTACTAAATAATGTATGTTTGTAATTGGGGTCTGTTATGCTCTTTATAATGCTCTAGAGCCGAAATAAGATAAAACTTCCTTAATTATGTGTATTAATCCACAAGCTTTAGAGTTGAGAGGCCATTCTAAATTCTGATCTTTCTCCTCTCATTCCAGAGATTTCCCATTCTGCATTCCCCCTCAAGAAATGTCAGAGGGTCTCACAAATAGACTGAACACAGTAAAAATTGAATGAATGGATGAATGAATGAATACATGAATACATGAATGAATGAAAGGAGTAAGCAAAGAAAATGAAAGGTGAGATATAAATTTCCTCCCTGAATCTGTGAGTTCTTAGGAAACAATAATAGATGGCCATTAGCCTCTCACTAATGAGAGCCCGACAGTCACAAGCAAGTCTGGTGAAGGAGTCACTCCAAGGTCTTACCTCTTACCTTGTCATCATTCTATCAGCCTCAAAAATAGAAAAACCAGCAGAAGTATTCTTATTCCATGTGTAGATATCAGAAGTGAAATCTAATTAGGTTGCCCAGGGTACGTGCAGGGAAGTGCTGGATGTCATACAAACACCTAGACACACATTCAATCACATTCCAACTTTGAGAAAACTAAAGGACCCTTTGAAAAAATATTTTCAACTACTACAAGCTGCATTGTCTTGCACTAATTCTCTGAGAAGATGTATGCCACTGGAAATCAGGGAGCTTTTATGGCATGCAAAAGGAGGAGGAGACAAGATCTCCAAAAACTGCTGAATTCACTGCACACATCTAAACATGTTATATTTCAGGCAGTCTGATGACAAGGGGAAACACTAGCAATAGGATAATTAAAGCCTTACCAAAATTACTAATGAAGAGATCATGTTAACCTGTCTTTGCCTTCCTGGGACATACACTCCATAGCGTGCACTTTCTCTGCCCTCACCTCCTCCCCTGAGCCTGTCCTTCAGAGGGGCCAGATTGCAAACCCTGGCATGTGTGTTAGTCCTCTCCACATGCATCAGTGCACAAGGAACACAAAGACTGAATTTGTGTAATCAATCTAATTGCATATCACTTGAATTTATTACAGACAATGAACCCTTGGGTTCTGGGACCAGGAAGAAATTCTTCCCTGGTTAAAGAGATGGGGCCACAGCAGCCAGAAGTGCTTCTTGGCCTCTGTAACATGTAAATGTACCAGTGTCTTAAGTAAGAGCTTCAGGTGCATTTCCAGTGGTATCTGGACTGTTGACTTGACCCTGGCTAAATAAAGCTGAGTTTCTCATGCTTGCTGTGACAGCATGGGGCCTTGGAAATGTTCCCTGTGTCCTCTCTCTCTCAGACCTAATAAGGACCTCCAAATGTCTTTTAGACACAAGGCAAGACAAGGCTGGAGGTTCCTTGGGGCCAGCTACAGGTCTCTCTGATATCGGGTCCTTCTCTGCACCACGCCCCCCCCAGCTTCCTCTGGAAAGAGGGGTGGGAGATCAGAGCCACCTATTCTGGGAGACAATCAGCCCCCATATAGTAGACAAAGCAAGAACTCTGGACACCTACAGGAAAGGGGAACAGCCCATTTAATGCACTCTGATTCTCTCCTGGAAAGACTGGAAAATTATCTGCTTTCCGCAAATATCTTCATTAAAAATGCATTTAAGCTGTGAAGCTCTACGAAGGAGAGACCTGTAATACATGAAAGATTAGCCCCAGATTGCTGATTGGACTATTTTACATCATTATGGTAATTAAGCTAGCAAGGCTGTTGTGCTGACTTCAACACTTTCCTCCATTCGCCTTTGTCTCCAATTCAAGGTACTTTCCCCCTCTTCCATCTTCCAGCCTTCTTCCTTTCCTGCCTTCCCTTGGTGTCCCAGCCTCCCCACCAAACATCTCCTTGGAGCCTTGGCGCGTCCTGCCTCATGCATATGCATTGCACTCCTGTCTGATTCAATCTCCCATGGCTTCCCTGCCAACCTCGTCTTGACTGTGCAGAGGAAAGGGAAGAAATTAATGGTAATTACAAGGTGTGAGTGAATATTACAGCTCTCTATCTGATTGCCAGTGAAACCAAATAAAAATGGAACATAATCAGCCAATTATTAAAACACAGAGTAAACAGAAGGAGGCTTGTCTCTTATTTGCCTTCCCTCGCTTACTTTTGTATCCTCAGATCAGCCAGCCCGGCTCAGGGCAGTGATTAGAGACACCGCGCTATTACTCTGCTTACCTCCTTGGAACTCTGCTAGGGCTAATACTGCACCTAGCAGGTGCAGGGCCACCTTCTGACATGGAACATTGAGAGCCTATTCAAAGGCCCTTCATGGTCATAAAGGTGCTCTACACCTTCCCACCCTGCTCCTACCACCACTTGCCAACCCCAAGTGTCCCCATGGGCAGAAAGAAATGGTTCCAGATTTTCTTCCTACCATTTGTAAATACTTGAATAACTTCTAGCAATGGATACAAGACCCTGTACTCTGAGACATTCCCCTTGAGGAATCAGGAGTCTCTGAGGCTGCTAATGGGTTATAAGGAACAGTATAAGAGAAAAAAGCTTCTCATCTATGACAGATGACCAGACAATGAATGTGTATGTGAGTGCCAGTGGGCATTGCTGCTGAATGCAAAAGCACTACTGGCCCATCAGACATTTAAGTTGACTCCTCCCCTTTCCTAGAGATCCAACACCCAGATTACTGATGGTGGAGGCAAAGACAGAAACTGAAATAAAACCCCCTCACTCTCTCATATTACTGTGGCATACAGTTGAGATTTTCAACAGCAGAAAAGTACTATAGGTACATTTCACACCCACGGCTCAGTTGTATTCTAAGGAGGCAGTTCAGCACGGAAGTGTGAGGTCACAGGCTTTGCCATTAAGAAGACTGGTTTCTATCCTTTCTGATTAATTTACTGGCTGTGGGACTTCCTATAGCTTACTTCACTTCTCCAAGTCTCAATTACCTCATTTGTAAATGAAGACTGTAATTGTACCGACCTCAAGAAGTTGTAAGGATGAAATGAAATAATGCATGCAAAGTGAGCTTAATGAATATTCATTATTATTACACTACAATATATGTACATGGTAAGTCAATTTTTAATCTATGAATGCACTTCTTCATAGATTACATCTCACATCAGTTATCTCAAAGGAATTGCCGTACCTTACTCTTAGGACTTCAACGGGCACCTCACGCTGCCCTACCATCCTGCTGTATCTCCCTGATGGTTTTGCCCATTTGCTCCTTCTGTCTCTAAAGCATTTTTTCTCCTAGATTACTCAAACCTTCACCCCCACACACGCCCCACCATTCCTCCCTTCCCAGCAGAACCTCATCTCATAAGCTCTTAAGAACATAGAAACCCTCATCCTGAGAAAATCCTCTTCTTCCCATAAATATCACTGTAAAACTGTTCAATACCTATCCCTACACCCCTTCCTCCCACTTGCTCAAAGAGTTGACATGTCTCAGCCACTATCAGTAGCCAACACCTTTCCCTATGCCATGAATCCAGCCCTCTAGCCTGCCTGCTAAGAACTTTATCCCTTTGGGAATTGCCTCCTTCTCCCCAGCATCCTCAGTATGTTTCTCAGTGGGGCTATCCTAATCAGCACCCAAATTTATCTAGAGCCGTGGTCCCCAGTATTAATGGCACCAGAGACTAGTTTCATGGAAGACAATTTTTCCACAAATCAAGGAGGGGTGTTGGTTTCAGGATGACTCAAGCACATTACATTTCTTGTACACTTGATTTCTATTATTATTAAAAGGTAAAATATAATGAAATAATTACACAACCCACCACAATGCAGAGTCAGTGATAGCCCTGAGAGTTTTCCCATAAGTAGATGGTTTCATCTATGGGGACACCACAATATGTTGCTTATGTTCTCAACTTCTCAGATCATTGGGCATCTGAGAACATAAGGAGGACACAACCTAGACACATCACATGCACTGCTGGACACTTTACAGTAAGGTTCAGTTGCCTATGTGACTCTGACACTGGCAGGAGGCAGAGCTCAGGTGGTGATGTGAGCCATGGAGAGTGACTGTAAACACAGATGAAGCTTCCCTTGCTGACCAGCTCGCCTCTGGCTATGCAGCCCACTTCCTACAGGCCACAGACTGATACCAGTCCGCTGCCTGGGGCTTGGGAAGGGCCAATATGGAGCACTAGACCTTACAAAGGAAACAGTGAAGTACACTTTTTCATTCACCATTCTCTTCAGTTACCACTTCACTTTTTTGTGTGCTGTGTCGCAGCAAAACATCACAAAAGAATTACATGCTCTCCTTGTCTTCACATACTCCCAGTCCATTTTCCCTTGCCCACGCCCCATCAAGTCTTCCATTTCTACCCTTCCACTGAAATGCTCTTCAAGTTCACCTGCTATGTCCCTGTTGTCGAATCTGTGCTCTGCGACTCCACACAGATGCCACACCCTTGTCCCTGAAAAGCAGCCTTGTGTTCCTTGTGACAACCTCTCTTGGTCTGCCTCTAAAATTCTGCTCTTTGACCTTCACTGACCACACCACTGGACATCCATCCAGCTGTCAGCGCACCACACCTTACAACTAAATGCTGAAGCTCTTCTCTACCTGTTTTTCCCTCACTGATGTTGCAGACTCAACTTAAATCACAGCCCTAAATGTTTACAGAATCTCCCCATCTTAGGCATCCATAATTTTATCTGCAATCTTGCTCTTTCTGAACCATTATTCATCCCTCTGAAAACACACTCATCCTTTTTCATTAACTTTCATTCCTTCACTGAAAGCAACTGTCATTCATTAGCCATTCCAGACAAAATATTTACTCATCACCCTTAACTTCTCTCTTTCCTCCCTTTTTGCACATCCAATCTGTCAGCCACCTATCTCTGCCCATTCCAGCTCCAATGTGTACCTAGAACCTGGCTACTTCCCTCCATTCTCTCTGCCTTGGGTGCCATCGCGGCACGGCCCATCCCCTCGTGTTCATTCTCATCTCTGTGCACACACCCCCCACTCGGCAGCGGCTTTTCCAATTTAAGAACTAGAACTCCTTTTTAGAAAAACCTTCCAATGAATTTAAATTTCAGTCGGAAAAAAAAAATAATCCTCTGCCTTTCCATGAGCTCCCTTCCTCCCTCTGTGACCCACCCACTGCTCTCCTTTCCGCACTGCACACCGTCACACCGCCCTTCAGTTTATTGCCCTCTCTAAAGCCTCTGCACTCCTCTTCTCTGCATCTGGAAGGCCACTCCCACAGGTCTCTGCATAGCAAGGTGGCCCATGGCTTTGACATCTTGAACCGGAGACAGCTTCTCTGATACACAAGGAAAAGGCGCCTTCCATCCCACTTCCACCAGGCTCCGCCATGCTTTCTCCACTCCCTGGATCATTATCTCACATCACCTTTTACATTTTGTGTATCCTTAGCTATTATCTGTCTTTCTTTATTCCATCATGAACACCCAACAGCAGTCATTTGCCTTTTCTTTCCATTTCCAAATTTCTTTTAATTTGAAAGTGTTAGAGATGTAGTCTAATTTGATGCATATGTATGTATTAAATATATGAATAGATGACATCAACTCTCACTTTCTGGCTATATATGAGCCTCTACATACCCAGCAATAGAAGAACACCCATAGCTCAAGTTGAGAAATCTCAACTGTGCTGACCCTCAGTATTTTAGACCATCTCCTTGGTCACCTCCTCCCTAAAAGTACCACTTAACTAGGACAGATCTGTATTTAAGTCCCACCTCCTTCATTGGACAGGGTGATATGAGACAATCTATGCCTCCATTTTCTCAAATGTAAAAAGAAGTACTGATGCTTTGAAAAATTATTGAGAAGGTTAATGAGATAAAGTTTATAAAGTAACTGGGCCTGCCACATATTAGGCACTCAATGAAAACCCTTTCCTTTCTTCTTTCCTCGATGTACATGGACTTCAGCTTGCCATTCAGAAGGGGAGTTGAAAAAACACAAGTCTAATTAAACACATTTACACCAATGTGTGAATGACTCTTAGCCCTTCAGCCTTCCCAAAGGAAGCTTATTAACCTAAATGCATAATTAATTGGTAGAATTTCTGTTATTTTATCAAAGTGAAGGGAAAAGTTCAGGTAGAGAAAGAAAGAAACCTTTGGGCTAGGAGTGACATGGGACAAAGCTAAGGAATGAACCCGAGGGCTCGTGGGGTCACCTTCCAGCCAATTACCCTTGCTTCTCCCATTGTTATTTCCTTGTTTATTTTATTTTTGCTTTCATTTTTCTCTTTCTATATCTGTGCCCATTAATTTCCCTAAACACTTGAGTTTTGGTATCTTTCCCCCCCCCAGGCTGTCTCAGAAAAAAAAAAAAAAGGTTTCTACAAGTATCCTATGCCCAATGCTGTTACTACTGGTTTCACGCAGCAATTCCAGGAAACTCCAGTCCTGCTTGCCCCTGTATGAATATGCTTAGAGCAGCGTCTGCACAGGTAATTACACACACAGGTCCACTTCTCCATGTGCTTGTACATAGAGAAGCATGTTTTCTTGTCTGAGGCACAGCTAGTCAATCACCTGAACTGGCGACACAAGACAAGCTCTTGTTCACCCAGAAACGATGAGGAATGCATTTGAAAAGCAAGTTTTTGATGGCAAGTGTCATTAACAACTTTATCTCCAAAAGCATTCCGCAGTGCACTTCATGCCAGGAAGGGTATCTTATCTTCTGAACTTTCCGTCTGCCACTCTGAGCAGGATGGTGACAGCCCCCTTTGAACACTGGTCGCGAATGAACTCTTGGTGAATGGAAGCAGCAAAGAAAAACACAAAAGCTACTCCTGTTTGCCATTACAGACACTTCCACAGCCATGTGACCTGTCCTTTCCTTTTCTCCCTGTCTCAAGATTCTTCCGTAACACAGACACGCCTATTTGACCTATCATGACTGGAGTGCTTTCAAACAGCCTCAGTCGTTACGTATCAGCTGTGCGCTGTTGTGATTACAGGATAATTCTCTTAAGGTGTGTCATACTGCATAATTATCACAGATTTTCTTACTCAATTCAGATGTTTTTCTTAGTCTTAAACATAGATAAGAAGGTATATGGCCAAAGAGAAGGTTACACTTGTTACTACTCTTGCTCTAATAAGAGGTAAGTTTGGGAGGCTTACTCGTATGAACACATTCGAGTTCAGATAAGCAGACTTATCTGAATATTTTCAGTGTCTATAAACTTTACCAGGAATCACCACTAACTAAGCCAGAGCTCCTGAGGGAGTGATATAGATTGAAAAAAACACAAGGAAAAAAGGCAGAGAAATAGACTGTCTCCAGGATGTCTCCCAATATCTACCCTTCCAGCATGAAGTCCCTTTTAACACTTCGTGACTTAATTTGTGATCAGAAGTTTTCCTGTTCGGTGCGTGTTTCTTTTTAAAGACAAAAAGGTATCTTTTTAAAGTTTTGTAAACTATCAGGAGAATGAGAAGACAAACCACAGGCTGGGAGGAAACAGTGGGAAAGTATATGTCTGTTAAAGGATTGTTTTCCCAAATCCACAAAGAATCCTTTGAACTCAATCATAAGAGATAAATAATCCACTTTTTAAAATGAGAAAAGATTAGACGCCTCACCAAATATGATACACAGTTGTCAAGTAAGCGTATGAGAAAAATGCAACATCATACCTCATTGTGGAATTGCTAATTAAAACAACAAGCCACCACTATACATTTATTAAATCCAAAACACTGACCACATCAAATTGTAGTAAAGATGTGGAAACACAGGAACCCTCTCATTCATTGCTGGCAGGAATGCAAAATGGTACAGCCATTTTGGAACACAATTGGGTAGTTCTTTACAAAAATTTGTGAACATATTCTTACTGTACAGCCCAGTAATGACACTCCTTGATGTGAGGCGATAAACATCTCTACACAAAAATATGAGCACCAAGGTGTGTTCATGGTTTATAATTTAGAAAACTTGTAAACAACCAAGATGCCCTTCCATAGGTAAATGGATCAAGGAATTGTGATATATCCAGTAATGCTAAATATTATTTAGCACTAAAAAGACAGGAGCTATCGAGCACAAAAAGAGAGAGAAAATTTAAATGTATATGACTATGGCTAAGCAAAAAAAAAAAAGCCAATATGAAAATGCTACATACTATGAAATTACAACTATATGATATTCCAGAAAAGACAAAACTATGAAGACAGCAAAAGGTCAGTGGTTCTCAGGAGTTTGGGGGAAGGGAGAAATGAAGGGGGAAGCATGGTGGATTTTTAAGACAGTGAAACTACTCTGTGTGATAACGATGGTTATATGTCATTAGACATTTTCCAAAACCCACTGAACTGAATGTACAGCAACGTAAGAAAGCCCTGATAAAAACTGTGAACCTGTAGAAATCTCTCTTGCTGCTGCTTAATTTTGCTAAAACAGCTCTAAAGTCCATCAATTTGAGGGAGGAAAAAGTTCCATGAACCAGAAAACAAAATTATCCTATGGTTTACCATCAGACAAAAAATAAAAGTTTAAATATTTCTATTGTTAAATGTTCACCATTTGTTTTTCTCTCATGTCATGTGCAAACCATGAACTTCTGGACCTAGGTTGTGGGATGGAAAAATTCTGTCTTGCCCCAAAGAAAGCCAGTGGTCATGTTGAAGTGATCTGGAATATTTGGCTATGTTTTATTCAGAAATGACAGAATGCTGGCAGACTGGGCAGGGACTGTGGCCCCACTGGTCAGTCACATGCTGGACACAGGAAGATATGGGACAAAGCAGGAACCTTGTTTTCTCCGTGCGTCAACCTTAGGCAGAGTTGAAAACTCTGAAACACCAGATGTCCTTCGAAAGATAGGAACATGGAGTCATAGAAAATTTAAATAACTTTCCAAGCATAGCAAGAATTTGAGAGAACTGACATTCCAAATACAGATGACTCCAATTTGAAAACTCAGCTCACTTTCATCCAAAGGTTGGAGTCAGGATATTATATATTCCAGTATTAGAAGGATCAGGGGAACGTATACTTCTGTCTGCTAGCCTAATTTGGCCTCTCTGGAGAGGCCAAATTAATCTACAACAGTGGTCATCTTGAACTAACTCAAATGGAAATTTGATTTAAAAATAGTAGCAGCTAGGGTACACCTGTGTGCTTATCATGTAGGAAATGCTCATGTGAATTTACTCATTTAATCCACACTGCAACCTTCTAAGATAGAGACCATGATCTCTATTTGACAAGCAAGGAAACTGAAGCAAAGAGAAGCAATCAGTAAATTTTTACTGTGGAAGTCAGTCAGTGAATGATGGGAAGGTGAATCAGGACCAGGAAAAAGCACAAGCCTGGAAACTTACGTGCAAAATAGCTCCTTGTGCAGACCCTCTGGCCACCCATACAGACTCATCTCCTAAGGAGAAGCAAAAAGATCTGAGATCTAAGGGCAAAGATCCTATTTCTAAATCTTCTGTCCAGCAATGGCTTATGTCAACAGCCTCCCATCTCTGCCTGCCCTCACTGAGCACGGACTCTAAATGGACGCTTTTTGTTTTCTAGATTGGCTTTGGTTTTCTGACTATAGTCAAAGCCTACCAGGTAAAGCCATCCCTATTCTAGGATTAGAACTCACAAACTATATTTTTCTGGTCTTTCACATAAATGGTTGGAATCCCTGCATTTTGAGACAGTCTTATCACTCTGGCAACCTGGATAGAGTGTGTCATTGTAGCTCTTAGCAACCTCAAACTCTTGGGCTCAAGCGATCCTCTTGCCTCAGCCTCCAGAGTAGCTGAGGCTACAAGCACCTACCACAAAGCTGGGCTAGTTTCTTAGAGACGGATCTTGCTCTGACTCAGACTGGTCTGGAACTCCTGAGCTCAAGGGAGTCCACCTCTGCTTCCAGCATGCTAGGATTACAGGCATGAGTCACTTGCACCTGGCCTGAATCCCTGCATTTCAGATCCCAATCTATTGTTACCTGTTGTTATTAACTGTGTATCAATAATATTACTTTAATATTACCTCTCCCCTCTACATTAATTGCATTAATAATCCAGATTTAAGTCCAGGCAACATAGGCAGAAAAAAGAAAATATCCTACATTAACATTCACAGTAGCACAATTAATCTGAGGAGTGGGGTGTATGTAACTTCTACTTTGCAATAGCAGAATAGAATCTTTATTGGATGACTCGTTTTCCCTGATCTGTATTGTTTTCATGTGCATATGTTGCATTTATACCAGTTCAGGCACTGTTTCTCCTCTACTCATCAATTTAGCCTATATCATGTTTTTTTTTTCAATCACTTGCCCGTAAGGTTACTGCACATCTGGTGTTTCTTCCAATTACTACAGGGATCAAACTTCACTATGTCAACTTCTCTGAGCTTTTCAATTTCCCCATATGGTAAGGATGTGGCTCTTAATTTCCTCTTGATATCCACATAAAGCTGTGCTGGACTCTGTCCTAAGTGGATAGAATCACCTTTACCTTGACATGTAAGATCAGGACTGACTGTGTGAAATACCAAATTTTTACATCGATTTGATTAACTAGCTCACAGCTTGAGCTGGTCCCTGCAGTGGAACAACGTACTGTGCTGTGTGGTTCACCAGAATTCCTTCTGTAGTTCTTATCATCAGCCCCTTCGTGTTTGCTCTTTGCTCCAAGAATATCAGAAGCTAAACCATAATACCCAATTACAGGCAACACCAGGAGGTGCTGGCTGGTGGATGGAACCCAGAGAGATTTCCAAGGAGATTCATTTGTAGAACATAAACCACAAGAAGTAGAGGTTATGGGGTTGGGTTTTGCCTCTCTCAATGAATCCTTCCTCTCTGTTTTTCTTTAAATTGTACATGTGTCTACCTTTCCGAGCACAAGGAACACACGAGTGCTTTCTTCAAAGTGAAAAAATGGAAATATGTTTTAATTTAAAACTACAAGCAAATGCATCTCTTCTCACATAGCAATCTTGATATTCAGCAATATTGGGGAAAGAAAGTGCAGAGAAAGCATAACTAAATTCAATAGTTTTGATGCAATAGGATATATTTAGACACTGTGTGAGGCGAGGTCTCTTTAAGTTCAGAATCAAATTTCTCCCACCTGCAGTTTTTTTTTCTTATAACTGAGCTACAGTCATAGACTCAGATAATGAAGGCTTAATTTTGCTCACTGACTCGTATATCCCAGTATCATAAACCTGTCTCACTACATGTACATGAAAGCAATTGGGCAAATCACAGCAATTACACTTGGCATTAAAAAAAAAAAAGATCCACACAAAATACAAGAGGAAATTTTAAAAGCATCGGGTTAATATACCTCACTATCACCCAATGAACAGAGGTCCAAACTCCAAACAACAAATTGGTGTTTAAATGCTCATTTAGCAGACAATGGAAGGCAGCGATTCACTACCCTTGGAAGAAGCCAGGTAAAATGATTTTCAGTCAAAGGGGAATAATCTACATTCACAGTCCCACAGGTGATGAGCAACCCCCCCGTCCAGCTCCATCACAGGCGATGAGACCTGCTATTTTCAGCCACATTAATGCAGCTGTGTCAGTTGGTAGGTGAATCAGTCTTGCTTCATCAGACACATCAACAGCCAGAATCGGCACTGCCATTTTCACTCTACTTAGACATATTTTCTTAATTGCCATCTTTAAATAGACACTCTTCCTCCTGCCTCTCCAAACCCATCCATCATAACTGGTAAGAGGGCCAGAAATGACCACGGAGTCCTTTTCTCTTGACCCTCTCCCCATCCCCTTTCCCCCACTCAACACTGCCCTCTCTCCTTTCCTCTCTTCGAGTTTTGAACATTTCAAAAGTTAGGCTGTCATATTTGTCGAAGCACAGAGAGCCCTGTACAAACCCCGTGCCAATGAACAGCTTTGTTGTCATTTGAGTTTTATTTTTGTCCTATCCCACAAAATATAGTCATTAAACAGCAATCGCCTGGTCTTTCTGACACACGCTGCTGTCTGCCCGCTTCATTTTTCTTCTTCTGCCATCTCTAGGCCTCCAGTAACCTCATGCCTTCCCTTCAAGGAAAAGCAGGTATACCTCCGTCCTTCCCACAATGCTCACCTCTCCTGCGAGACGTTTGCCGCAAGACAATCCTAGCTCAAACAATGACTGTGGGGCTGGTCGTCCCGTTGAGCCACAGCCTTCTTCTGCCAGGCTTTCTGTAGCTACAGAATCCCCAATCACGTGCCAGAAGTCTACAACCCTCAGCATCATCAAAAGGCAATTAAGCACCTAATTGCATGTTCATTCCCAACCTCTTTTTATTTGCTTGTAATGAAAAAAAAAAAAAATGATCATGTTACTTAAACTTCCAGAACGAATAAACCAAAATAAAAAAAGAGAAGATCAAACCAATATTCTTCACAGCTGGAAACCTAAACTGCAAACCATAGTGGAAGAGACCTAGCCTATGTTCAAGTTTAATGTAGGATTTTCCTCTGATGTCTTTATTGCAACCAAAGGATAGATTGCCACCAGGTGAGGACAATTATTCAACGTTTATGGGCCATGGACAGGTTTCTGAAATGATGGGCCACTTTGGGGCTCACACGTGTGTGCACACATCTCAATAGCATTAATCAGATTCTCAAAAGGGTCTACTTTTTAAAAATAGCTCAGACCAACAAACGTCTGAGAATCTGATTCATACCTAGTCCTATTATGTATGATTTTAACAATTTGGAGTGAGCAGGACATTTTGAATATATTCATACATCACTTAACAATTGGGATACATTCTGGGAAATGTGTCATTTGGAGAGTTCATAGACTCCACTTCTTACACCCAGAAGGTCCAGCCTACTATACACCTGGGTTATCACCTGTACCCTATTGTTCCTGGGCCACAACCTGCATAGCCTGTCCTTGTACGGGCCTGTAGCCTGTCCTTGCCTGAAACTGTAGGCAATTATAACACAATGGTATTTGTATAGCTAAACTTATCTAAACACAGAAAAGGAAGAGTAAAAATACAGTAAAAAATATTGAAAGAATAGTGCACCCTGTATAAGGGATTTTCCAGGAATGGAACTTACAGGACTGGACATTGTGCTGAGTGAGTGTAAGTGAATGTGAAGTCCTGGGACACTGCTATGGACTTTATAAACATTCTATACTTAGACTTCCCTGAGTTTATTTTTTGCAATTTTCTTTCATTAATAATAAATTAGCCTTAGGTTATTGTAAATTATTTACTTTATAAGCTTTTAATTTGTTTTAATTCTGAGACATTTGTAATAAGTTAGGTTCAAGCTAAAACACATTGTACAGCTGTGCAAATATTTTCTTTATATCCTTGTCTTGTAAGCTTTTTTTCTATTTTTAAATTAATGACTATATTTATATTTACTTTTTAAGTTTTCTTGTTAAAAACTAAGTCATAAACACACCCATTAGATCACAGTGTCACTGTCTTCCATCTCCCCGTCTTGTCCCACTGGAGGGTCTTCATGGGCAGCAACATGCATGCAGCTGTCATGGATAGGATGGCATTGTTATAAACTATTCAATGAAAAAAGTAAACTATCTACTAGAAAAGAGAAAAAATCAGAGTGCATGATTGATCCTTAAAAAGAAAAGATTATAACACAACAGTCCCTTGTTTGATTAACCTCTTATGACTTAAATTATTTTACAGTTTGTTTATTAATACTTAAAAAAAAACTAAACAGATAGAAGGGGTGTGGACTCCAGTTCCCATCAGACCACATTTTTTTGTATATTTTTATTGAATCATAATTGTGTACATTGGTGCAATCATAGGGCACAATGTGCTTCATATACAATGAGAAATATTTTGATTGTACTGTTACAGATAGCCTTCATGGCATTTTCTTGATCACTATATAAAGACATTGATACTCTACATTTAATGAGTAGGGCTGATGGGAAGAATGTGTATTCAGTTTTGTTAGAATGAAATGTTCTGTAGATGTCTGTTAAATCCAAATGCCAAATGGTTAAGTTTCAATGTAAAATTTCTTTGTTTAGGTTCTTATTGGAGGATCTATCCAACACTGCTAAAGGAGTGCTAAAATCTCTGACTACTATGGAGCTGGAGGAAATCAAGTTGCTCATGTCTGTTAGAGGTTTTCTTATAAATTGAGGCACATTCTGGTTGGATGCATAAATATTTATAATTGAAATCTCATCATATTGAGTATTACCCTTAACAAATATGAAGAGTCCATCCTTATCCTTCCTTACTTTTGTTGGTTTGAAGCCTATTTTATCTGCGAATAAATTGTAACCCCTGCTTTTTTCTGCTTTCCATTTGCCTGGAATATAGATGACCATCACTTCACCCTGAGTCTATATTTATCTTTTAAGGTAAGTGGAGATTCTTGTATGCAGCTGATATCTGGCCTGAGTTTTTGTATCTAGTCAGCCAACCTGTACCTCTTTAGAGGACAATTTAAGACATTCATATTAATTGAGATGATGATAAGACTGGTCGAATTTTGAGTATTGAGTTTTTAATAATGGACATTTTTAATCCTTGTGCCACTGTGGAAATTGGAATTTGATCAAAAGTTTCTGAGTGAGTTTACTTTTGTGGTGGAGGCATAGTGGAAGATAGGTCTAAGAATAACCTAGACAGCTGGTTTAGTTATGGCAAATTTCTTCAACATGTGAATGTCATTAAAGTATTTAATTTCATCATCATAAATGAAACTCAGTTTAGCTGGATACAGGATCCTGGGTTGAAAGTTATTTTGTTTTAGGAGATTAAAAGTCAATGACCACCCTCTTCTAGCTTGAAAGGTTTCAGCAGAGAGATCTGCAATTATTCTGATATTTTTCCCCTTGAAGGTTATGCTTTTCTTCTGTCTGGCTGCTTTCAGAATTTTCTCCTTCATATTAACTTTAGTGAAGTTAATTATGTTGTGCCTGGGGGATGTCTTATTCAGGTTGAGTCATGCTGGGGTTCTGAAACTGTCTGCTATCTGAATTTCAGGATCTCTTGGCTTATCTGGAAAGTTCTCTTTCATAATCTCATGAAGAACAGCCTTTGTGCCTTGCAAAGCGATTTCTTCACCTTCAGGGATCCCTATCAGATGAATATTGCTTTTCTTTGAATTGTCCCAGGGCTCTCTGAGAGAATGATCCATTTTTGCTCTCCATTTCTCTTCCTCTTTAAGAGTTTGGGAGTATCCAATAGCTTTGTCTTTAATGTCAGAAATACTTTCTTCTCCTTGCTCTATTCTGTTACTGAGGGATTCTACTGTATTTCTCAGATCTTTGAGGGCTGAAAATTCTTGACTGAATGTGTCAAAATCTTTGGTGATTTTGTCTTTAATTCCTTGAATTATTGAGACAACTTTGAAATGCTTCTTGAATTTCTAATTCCAAATTTTCCTCTATTTTATTGATTTTATTTGCAATCCAGATTCTGAATTTGGTTTCTGACATCTCAGCCATGTGTTTATGAATGGGATCTTCAGTTGTGTCCACCACATTTTTCCTTGGGGGAGTTGATCTACTCTGGTTATTCATTTTACCAGAGCTTTTCTGCTGATTCTGCCCTATGATTGTTTTACACCATTTGGCTAGATGAGCAGATAAGGAGAAGTTGGGTTGGGGGCTCCAGGAGTAGTTATAGGCCAGTCCTTTGTGCAAAAGCTGGTACTGGTGTCTGTACCTTTTCCCTCTAGAGCTTTGCCAAGGACCCATACAGTGCTATGGCCTGAAAAACTGGGGACCTTCTCGGTGTGGTGGGGCTAAGTGGCTCTGTCTTATTTTCAGCTGCTTGTGTTACCCTAATGAATCAGTTACTCTGGGTTGAAGCCTCAGCTGTGGAGAAAGACAAGCAATTGAGTCACCCTGCCCCCCACAGGCAACAATTTGAAAAGGAAAATCAAACTTTTCTACAACCACACACCCAGGGTACAACTTTGGATAGTCCTCAGGTGATTGACCGAGTTCAAGAGGTCCGAGTTGATTGTCCCAGTCAGCACCAGTCTCAGGTGGAACACTTCAAAAGGTCTCCAGCAACTAGATAGCAAGTGCCTGCTTTGGTAACTAGATAGCAAATGCCTGCTGGCAGCTCAAGTATGATTTGCTCCAGTGCTCTGTAAAGTCAGAAGGACCCACCCAGCAAATAAAGTAAGGTTGATGTGTCCTTCCCACCTTGTACCTCTGTCACAACCTGGCACTGGTAACCCTGCAGGACTGTGACACAGTTCCCTCCAATGGGTAGATGCTCCAGGGGTTTGCATCTGCCTGAGTCATAGTGAGATCTGTGTCTCCTCAGGCAGGCTGCCACATCTGCCACCATCCGGCAGGGGGAGGTGAGGCCTCACAACCTCAGGTGTTTAATGGGGCCTGGGGTATTTCACTCAGTTCCAGCCCTGACCCTGATTGATGTTGCTGACAAAACAGAACAACTTCACAGAATATGTTTCTCTCCCAGCTATATTCCCCTGTGGATCAGGTGGTGTTTGAACAACTCTGCCCTGCCTGTGGCACTGCCCAGTCTCAGCTACAGTTCCTGTTACAGCGGACTCAAACAGAACAGGCACTTAGCTATTAGTTCCAGCCACTGCCTGCCTTCCTTTGTCTCAGCTTTGATCTCCTGAGGACCAGGTGCATCTGAGGCTCAGTGAAGCAATCCTCTGGGTCAGGCCTGCCCTGGGAGTCCACTGTCTCTGCGTGTGCATATTCTAGTCCCTGCACTCTGCCCAGGCCGGTACTGCCTCAAGCACACTCTTTACTCATGGGGCCTGTGTTTCCATCCCAGATCTATTCTGCTAGTGGCTGCTACAGGAGAAGATGCCCAGCTTCCTCTAGTTGCCCCGAGAGACTGGGAGGATCCTTTCAAAATATCCCCAGGGGTGTGAGCCCCATTGTTCCCACTGCTTTGGCTGCCACTCTGTGCCTTGGGGCACCACCACTCCTGTTTGGTTCCCTCTCAGCTGAGGTTCCTTCTTAGCTGGCCATCCTCTCCTTTCTCCCAGGCTGGAGAATCAGCACGGGTCAGCAATAGCCCATGTCCCGTCCACACCTCTCGAGAAAATGCCCAAGAATCTGGACTCCATGGGAGACAGGCTTCCAGACCTCAGGGTGAGAGTGGAGGGGAGTACTGGGAGTTCAAAATTGCAGGAGAGAATATATATAGGTTTATACAGATTTACACCTGGCAGGAGTGTGCCATGGCACCCTAGTAGGGAAAGGAGTTCTGATTTTTAGAGGGTCTCACCTGTGGGATAAAATGGGAGGATATTTGAACTCTGCTTGCTTGTTTGTATGGAGCATACTGAGAGCCATTCTCGTGGGGGAGGGGACTCCTGTCCACTTGGCGATGGATTTTGTACCTTTTGTTTGTATCCTTGGGGTTGCAGCTCACCTCAGTAGGGTTGATGTGCATTCTTCAATCTTCTCTCTTGGCTCAGATCCAAACCATTGGCTTTCTTGCTAAACTTCTGTCCTTTAACTCTCCTTCTGGACAGGAACCTCTGTGGAAAGATGGCTCCAGTCAGCCATGTTTAAACATCTTTTCAGGAATTTATTATCCTATATTTTCTTTTACATACTTTGCATTTTTTCACATTTATAGCTATAATACATTGGGAATTCATTTCAATGTCAGGCATAAAGTATTTATTGTTTCGTATTATAACAAGTTGGCTTTAAAAAAAAAAGGAACAATAGTAAACCTATTCCTACTACACTGAAGTGCCAACACTTTCATATTAAGTGTCTGAATATGTTCCTAGGCATTCAATTTTGTTTCTTTAGGTATATCTGTCTACTTTTTTCAACACCACCATACAACCTGTATTGCACCTTGCTATCCAGTAGTTGTCTCTGGTCTTTGCCTTCTTCCACTTTTTACCTATTTAATTTTATTTATCTTCTTGTTTGTTACATTCATTTTGTTATTTTCATTTCCTTGTCCTTTAAGTTTTATATAAATTTTATAATTAACTTCTTAATCTCTACCACCTAAACTTGCTTGGATTTTGATTGGGATTGCGTTGAATTTTTTACTCAATTTGGGGAAAATTGACATTTTTATACTACTGAGCCTTTCAATTCATGAACGTGGATTGGCTCTCAGTTTAGTCATTATTTTCCTTATGAAAATAAAATTATATGGTTTCTGTGTCTTTTTTTTTTTCTTTTTGCAGTTTTTGGCTGGGGCTGGGTTTGAACCTGCCACCTCTGGCCTATGGGGCCAGCAATCTACTCCTTTGAGCCACAAGTGCCGCCCTGGTTTTCTGTGTCTTTCATTGAAGTTTTTTCAATTAATTTGAGTAGGCTACTGTAAGGGTAATATTTTAAATTTAACTTTTAATTGTTCATTGATTGATAAAAATATGATTGATTTTTCTGTTTTGATCTTGTACCCAGCCACATTGGTAAATTTAATCATTAATTTTAGTAGCTTGTAGATTCTTTTGGATTTCCACATGTACATTAATGTTGCCTGTAAACATTGACAGGTGTTGCCTGTAAACATTGACAGGTGTAAACATTCCTTTTCCCATTTTTACATCATTTATTTATTTTAGTTTGTTACATTCGTCCAGATTTTTAGTTTATAGTAAATAGAAATGGTGACAATGGCTATCTATATATTGTTCTTACTAGTCACATTTCATTATTACAGGTTTTTATATTTCACCATTTTTTGATTGGTATTGTTACTGGATGAAGGAAATATCTTTCTATGCCTAGCTTACTAGGGATACTTTTTTTCTGATCAAGAAAAGACATTATATTTTATGAAATTATTTTTCTGTATTTATTGAAATGATCATATGGGCTTTCTGTTTTATCCACTTAATATGGCAAATTATATTAATTGGTTTTCTAAAAGATAAATCAAACTTGTATTTTAGAATAAAATCAACTTAGTTGTACTGTCTTATATTTTATAGACACTGCTGGATTATATAAAATATGGTAATATTTTCTAGATTTTTGTGTGTTAAAGAAAAGTTTGGTACAGAAACTTTTAAAAATATTCTCTTCAGGTTTTAGGCTTATAAAGCAATTTGAATGTTGTTTTATCCTCTTTAGTCTTTTAGAAGAATTTCCATAGTAATAATCATGATAATGATATATCTTCTTAAATATTTAGAAGAATTTCCTGGTCATCTGTGTCTGCAGTTATTTGTGGGAATATTATCAGTTACAGATTTTCTTTCCTTAATAGGCACAGAAGTTTTTAGTTTTCATAAGTTTTCTAGATATTTTCTAGTTCATGTAATTTTTCACATTTATTGATGGAAAGATAATGACATCACTTTAATTTCAGTATCTATTTAGTATGAAGTTACCATGATATTGGGAAATTTTGCTGCCCTCACTTTCTCTGATCCATTGGCTATTAACTTTAGTCTTTTCAAAGAAGTAATTTTTCATTTTCTTTATTATTCTACTTTATACTTTTCTTTGCATTGATTTGTGCTTACTGGTTAATTTATTTTCTTCTACATTTAAACATTTTAATTTATTTTCCAACTGTTTGAGACTAATTCCTGACACACTAATTTGTAATCTTTTCTTTTTATCATTATACATTTAAGTTACTCATTTCCTTTTAAAGAAATTCTTATTTTCTTCTTTTTTCTTTCTTTCTTTCTTTTATTCTTTTTTTTTCTTGAGACAGAATCTTGTTCTGTTAGCTGGGATAGAGTACCCTGGTCTTATTAGCCTAGAAAATAGTGACCTCAAACTCCTGGGCTCAAGCAATCTGCCAGCCTCAGCCTCTTGCATAGCTGGAACTACATTTGTGCGCCACCACCCCCAGCTAATTTTCTGTTTTCAGTACAGATGTGGTCTCACTTTGCATAGACTGGTCTTGATTTCCTGATCTCAGGTGATTCTCCTGCTTCAGCATCCCAGAGTGTCAGGATTACAGGCATCAGCCTGTTTCATTATTTTCATTATTAGCAAGCTCAAAATATTTTCTAAGATTTATGTTCTGATTTATCTTTGATCCATGAATTACATAAAATATATTGCTTCATTTCCAAACTCCTGCTGTTTTCTGAATATGTTTGTTATTAATTTCCAGCTTAATTTCACTGTCATCTGAAAATATACTGTGATTAACTTAAATCTTTTGAAATTTCTTGGGAATTTCTTCAGGGCCAACCAAACAAAAAATCTCAGTAAATATTTCTTGTGTACATGGAAAGATTGTCAATTCTATCACAATTGGGCACAGTATTCTCTATATCAGGGGTTCTCAAACTACAGCCCGTGGGCCATATGTGTTGGTGTGAATTGTATTTGTTCCCATTTTGTTTTTTACTTCAAAATAAGATATGTGCAGTGTGCATAGAAATTTGTTCTTTTTTTTTTTTAATTATAGTCTGGCCCTCCAATGGTCTGAGGGACAATGAATTGGCCCCCTGTTTAAAAAGTTTGAAGACGCCTGCTCCATATGTTGATTAGGTTGTTTACTAATTTTTCCCTAAAATATATTTTTAATCATTACTGATCTCTTTATTAATTGCTATCATGGGGGGTTACAATGCTTTGCTTATGATTGTGGGTTTGCTATTTCTTTAATTCTATCAGCATTCACTGTATGTATGTGAAGTTTTAACTACAAACATATACATTTATAATTGCTTTTCCTGTTGTTGTGAATTGACTCTTTTAGCATTACCAATGTACCTCTTTCTGATAATGTTTAAGTCTTCTTTTCCTGAATATTTTATTGTGACTACTACAGATTATTTTAATGTTTACTTCTTCTATCTTGTCTATCCCTGCACTTTCAGCCTTCTGAGGTATGTATCTTGTAAGCAGCATATAATCTGTTAATCATAGTCTAAAAATGTAGTTATAGATAAACTCTTTAACTTCATTTATCCCCTACAAAGTTTTGTTTTATTTTTGTTGTTAAATTTATTTACTTTATTCAACTTAAGTTCCACACAATATTAGTTCTATTGTTTTCCACAGTAAGTGTTTATTTGCTTTTATGGTTTTTTGCATTCTTTCAGGCAGTCTCCCCACAACCCCAGAAGTTCATTTTTCTTCTGACTGAAGTGCTTCTTTAGTTCTACTTTAAGTGGAGATTTACTGGCAATGAATTGTTTCAATTATTTTTTCCACTAGAAAATGTCTTTATTCTTGATTTTGAAGGTTATTTTTATTGGTTATAGAATTATAGGCTGTCATTTATATTCCCTCACCTTTTTTAAAGGTGCCCTTCACTTGTCTGCTGGCTTCCTTTGGTTCTGTTAAGAAGTCAGCTCTCAGTTTTATTTTTTTCCTAAAAGTAATATAAGAGAGTACTTAAATTTTAGAAGTTGTTAAATTTGTTTACTTAAGTCAAGGTGTCCAATCTTTTCTTTTTCTCTGTCATATGTTGGAAAAATAGTTGTCTTGGGCCACACTTTAAACATGCAAACACTGATGAAAGCTGATTCGTAAAAAAGGTCTGTGCATACTTTTTGTTATATCTGACCCCACAGATAAGCAAAAAAGTCCTCACATAATCATCATACAGGCTTTTCTTTGAGTATAATATGCAATATTTGTAAATGTTTTGTCATGCTGGAAAGGAGTTTTAGTCTCATTAGATACAAATATTGAAATCTGTCTATATCAATTGATTTATTCTAATTTATTTTGAATTATGTCCACTGGTATAAATTTCAAACTTTTGTCTTTGAAACATATTAGAACAAGTGCTTTTAAAATTTCTCTACATTTTCAAATTTTTCTATCTGAATTTTATAAACTTGAATGGAATAAATGTTAACATATCTCTAAAAATGTTCTAAAACTTTCTATTTACATTTCTAACAGTTTTTGCTGAAAATTTTTGTAAACTTATAAAGTCTAGGTCAGCTTCATGTTTATTGTGCATTATATTCTGGTGTAGTTTTTCTTTGAGTTATACTTTATTATCTGTGTTTTTAAGTCCTTCCTAAAAATTTAAAATTTCCATTTCCATCAGTTCCACAATTATTTTTAATTTTTCAATCAGAAAACACAGATTAGCATCCAAATTTCATCTCCAGTATTTATTAGGTTACTTTTGAATTCCTTAAACAAAATTTTTCTCACTTGATAAATGGAATGCCATGAAAAATGAGAGGGTACAAAATATCTTGGCACAGTACCCGACACATTGTAACCATCCTATATAAGTCGATATTGTTAATTTCCTGAGTAAAATTAAACAAGCAACAATGAAAAACGATATTTTAATATATGATGCCAAATAAACCCAAGAAAATCACAAGGAAGAACAGGGACAAAACACAAAATGAATAAGAATATAAAAACATACTGATAAATAAATCTAAGAACCAATGCTTAAAAATAAATAAATTTCTGTCAAATCTAGTAGGAAAAATAGAAAGTGAATTAACAGAAGGTAAGGATTGACCTAATTATGACTTTTTCAATTTGTCTGTTAATAAATTTGAAAACTTTAATAATAAAACAAGATACGTAATATTTTAGAAAAATGCAATTGTAAAATCAGGCCAGAGAAAACACTATATTAATACTGTGATGTCTTAGTTGCGTAGTAATTGCACCCACAAAACAAAAATACCAAAGTCAAATGGTTTTGTTTGAATCCTTCTAAATTTTCGAAGAACATTTACTTTCTCTGTTATATACATTTATTTTTCAAGAAGAGAGTTGATGAAGAAAAACCTGTTAAATTATTTCGGCAAAATAACATAACCCTAATATAATAATCCTACTAAAGCTGTGAATATGAACAGATAACTCTCAAATAAAATCCTAGCATATCATAGCCGGGCATTGTGGCAGGAGCCTATAGTCCCAGCTACTTGGGAGGCAGAGGCAGGAGACTCGCTTGAGCCCAGGAATT
>CAUYON010023571.1:0-15357 GCA_963573935.1 Arctocebus calabarensis
GTTTTGGAGACAGAGCCTCAAACTGTCACCCTGGATAGAGTGCTGTAGCATCACAGCTCACAGCAACCTCCAATTCCTGGGCTCAAGCGAGTCTCCTGCCTCCGCCTCCCAAGTAGCTGGGACTACAGGCGCCCGCCACAATACCCCGCCATTTTTTGGTTGCAATTGTAGTTGTTTGGCGGGCCCGGGCTGGATTCGAACCCGCCAGCTCAGGTGTACGTGGCTGGTGCCTTAGCCCGCTGAGCCACAGGCGCCGAGCCTCACGTGTTTGTCTTATCACATCTGATTAAAACCAATCCCAGTTACCCTTCCAATGATTTTAATGAGGGTTCTTTGAATAGTGGCCATTGAAGATCCAGGTATTAACTCTCTGCCCCTGCAGTCCTCATGGAAACAGCACTTTGTACACAGAGATGAGATATTGTCTTTCCTGGGAATCAAACCAGGTTCAAAGCCTGGCTCTAATGGTTACCAGTAGGGAGACCTCAAATTCCCAATCAGTGACATAGGAGGAAGACTATTTCTGTTCTGTGGTTGTCATGAAGGATCAAATAATCCAGAACACATTTCCAAGGGAGGGAGGGTTAGAGCACTTGGTTCTCAAAGGCCTGTGGCGTGACAGGAGTGGGAGGTTATGGTGCTAACCGGGTAACTGCCCCACTCCTAAGTAAGATTTCAGCGGTGATGAAATCAGCCATCTCAATGGAGGTTCCCTGCCCGATCAGAGAAGACCCCTTCTTTGGACATCTATCAGATTGCTTGTGATTCCTTTTCTTCTGGTTCTCTTCATCCATCAAAACCTAAAAGAGGTCTTAAACCTGTTTCCCAAAATTCCAAAGAGGCAGGAGGAGAAGTAAAGGATAACAAGAACATTCCTTGTTTCCAAAAAAAAGATGTCTGGGAAAGAGAGTGAATCCCTGAGAGCCCTGAACTTTGAGTTTGGGGCTGATGTCCAGAGGGTGGCAGTGGCAGCTTAGTGGTCACATAGAGTGTCAGAAAATGTACAGCCCCTCCAGTGTCCCAGCCAATGGCTTACGGTGGGGCGTGTAATGAGGAAAGAAGTGACCATGTTGTTTCGCTTGGCGGGCAGCAGAGACATTACTGCAGCAAGCGGCAAGTCAGCCCAGGATGCAAACTGAGCTGGGGCAGGATCTGCCTTTGTTCCAGAGCTCTGGGCTCAGGAAGTGCATGCACAGACTTGCTTCAGATTCCACCTGGCCTGCGTATGGGTTTGTTTGTAGAGTTTGCTTAAATAGTTTTTACTTTAAAATATTTATAGATCCACAGGAAGTTGCAGAAATACATGTCCCTAGTACCCTCTATCCAGTTTCCCCCAGTGGTTACATTTTACATAATGATACTAAAATATCAAAACCAAGCAATTGGTTTATCTACACCTCCCTTTGTGCTGCCCCCTTGTGGTCATAACTACCCCAATCCTAACTCCTGGCAACTACTGATGTTTCTATCACAGTCCGATGGTGTATGATCTTTTGACAGTGGCCTTATGCCATTTGTTTTTATTTTACTCAGCCGTACGCCCTTAAAATTCATCCAAGTTATTGCTTGTCACAAACAGTTCATACTTTTTCACTGTTGCATAGCAAACTACAAGAACTATAATAAATATCACCAGCAGGGTCTTAACGTTAGTTCTTGTTAGTGTAAGTAACAACAACAAAAATGGCTGCACCTATAGACTTCTGTGGAATGGGCCATGTGGTGTATGCTGTCTCATGCATCATTTCATTGGTTCATTTTCACAGTAGCTTTTGGGGAGCTTTTATGATGCTATGTTACAGACGAAAACCCTGAGGCTTGGGGAGTAAGAGTTGTTCATCGTCACTCAGCAAGGAAGTTTTGATTTCAAAACCAGCGCTTCCTTTTGCTGAGATGCCTCGTAAATAGCTCCTCATCTTTCATCCTCTATTTTCATCCCATCTCTTGCTGAAGATGTCCATTTACTCTCTACACATCACCTATCGCCGTGAGCTCTAGAATTCTGTCCCCATTTGCCACTGGTCCTTGCGGTTGCTCCTGTCTGCCCAGGCGATTTTGTCTGACAGCACCCTGGCTGGGATACCTATTGCATGTTCCCTCTAGTAAGCCTCTGTGTGTCTTTGCTCATATACTCACCATGACCCCCAGACTCCTTTGGAATAAAACCTTTCTGATCAGACACATGGGGTTTGCATTTGACAACATGCATCTGTCGTGTCTCAGCAGGAACATAAGTGGCTTTCAGGGAGGACAGTTAAATCAGAGTGTGGGGCGGGACAGACCAATAAGAAATGCGGAGGAAACCAGTGATCAGCCCCAGTGGGAAGCCACGACCACCCCCAGATCTGAGACCACAATTAGGGACAGTGCTATTAGGACCACAATTAGGACAGAGCTGGGGACCTGCCCTCCAGGGGCTGTGGGCAGAGCCAAGTGAGGCAGGAGAGAAGTGGGGCTGGGCCACTGTTGGCCAAACCCAGATGGGAGCCACATGCTAAGAGGCTGGAGGTGCAGGCCCTAGAGATTGGTCTTACAGGACACAGAGCAGGGATGAGGAGGTGGAGAGGTACGGTGGGCTGAGTAATGGCTGCCCAGGCACATCTGTGTCCTAAGCCCCAGAACCTTCCATGGCAAAAGGGCTTGGGAGATGTTGACTAAGATCAGAATCTTATGGATTGGATGGATGGCCCTGCATTTTCTGGATGGGCTGGATGTGATCGCGGCAGTTTTTATAAGAGAGATGCAGGATCACAGTGAGTAGAAGGAGATGTGATGATAGAAGCAAGAAATTGGAGTGCTGAGAGGAAAGGCTCACAAAGGGAGGCGTGCTAGTGCCCCTTAGAAGCAGGGAAGGGCTAGGAAATGGATTCTCTCCTCAGTGGCTCGCCAAGGAAACTTGACTTTGGCCAGCAAAATTGATTTTGGACTTCTGGCCTCCCGAAGTGGGAGAGAATAAATTTCTGATTTTTTTTTTTTTTTTAGCCGCCAACTTTATAGTAATTTGTTGTAGTGGCCACAGGAGGCTAATACATGTGTCTGTTTTTCATTCAGTTAGCACATCTTTTAGAGACAAATGATCTTCCTGCCTCAGCCTACTGAGAACCTAGGACTACAGTCACATGCCACCATGCCTGACTAAATTTTGTATTTTTTGTAGGAATGGGGTCTTGCTATGTTGCCCATGCTGGCCTCAAATTCCTGGCCTCAAGTGATCCTCTTGCCTTGGCCTCCCAAAGTGTTGGCATTACAGGCATGAGCCACTGTGCCTGGCCATCATATCCTTAATGCTCATCTTCCATGAAGTGACCTCCCGACTTCCTTGTGTATGGGATTTCCATGGGGCGGAGCAAGCAGAAGACATAGCATCCGTCCAATTAGAGCCCAGTTGGCTGATGGAGTAGAATTGAGCTCCCCGACCCCGTAGGTTCCACTTGTTTGATCAGTACAGCGAGGGCTGAATACAAGGCTTCCTGCAGGCCTCTTGAGTCACATGTCCTGTATTAGTTTCCTAGCGCTACAAACTTGGGGGCTTAAAGCAGCACAGACTTATTTTCTTACAGTTCTGGAGGCCACAAGTCTGAAGTCGGTCAAGGTGTTGGTCTTCTGGAAGCCTTAGGAGAGAATCTGTCTTCTTGCCCTTTTTAATTTCTGGTGGTGGCTGCCTTGCCTGGCTTGTGGCCCTTCCTTCAGAGCTCAGCCCCCCTCTGTCCTCACATCACCTCCTCCTCGACTAGCTCTTCCAGCTCCCTCTTACAAATACCCTTGTAGGTGGAGACCACCTAGACAATACAGAAAAATTTGCCCATCTCATGATCCATGCTTAATCCCATCTGCAGAGTCTCTTTTACCACATGAGATAACATTCACGTCCTAAGAATAGCATGTAGACATCTTTGGGAACCATTATTCAGGCCATTGCTTGCTCCAACTTCCTCTCAGAGCAAGAGGCTTTGAATACCCTGCATTTGGTGGAACCCTGGCCCCTATCTGTGGGCAGTAGTTAGGTCCCAGGGCCAACCTTTCACTATGTACCTATGACCATGACTAAATTTGAGGGCCACTTGTCACCACCATTTGGTCTTGCCTCAATGCACTTGCTCCCAAATGGGGTCATCAATGGCCTACCCTGAGAGCATAGGGTCATGAAATCATGTACACATTTGTATGCACTTGAACAAACGTGATCATGAGATTTTGTAAAAATCACCCTGCACTTCCTGTAGGACCCAGGGCGCTGGAGTTCGGCAACCTGTCAGAGGAGAGAAGAAGTCAGAGACACCTGTGGCAGAAAGCCTGCTGACTTTCCATGGTGTTCTTTGCTGTTTTTTTTCCCTGGGAGGTTCCTGGCTTCCCTAATGCCAAGGTGAACATTAGAATCTGAAGACCCAGGTAAGTCCACATTGGCTAGGACTCCAGATAGCAGTGAGTCATCCACCTCCACAAGAGGCAGAAGATGCTACGTTAGGTTCTCTTTTTGCTGCTTTACTGCTGCCATCATGGGTCACATGCATTATCCCAGGAATGGCCTGTCCCCTTTGTCAGCTTTGCCCTATCGTCACAGTGTTCCCACTTGGCTGAATGTAATGTCTCATGACGTGAAGGGGCAAATATACAAAGTGGCCAAGAAGGGCCCGACTCCCTCACAGATAGATGTGATCCTGAGAGACGCACAAGGCGTTGTTCAAGTACGTTTTGTGATAGGCAATACAATCTCAAGAATCCTCAAGTCTAGATGACTTGCTCCTGACCTTCCTGAAGATCTCTACCATTTAATTAAGAAAGCGGTCACTGTTCAAAAGCATCTTGAGAGGAATAGAAAGGATAGGATGCTAAATTCCCTCTGATTGTGATAGAGAGTTGAATCCATCAATTGGCTCGATATTACAAGACTGAGTGATTTCTTCCTCCTAATGGGAAATACGAGTCAACCACAGCCTCTGCCCTGGTTGCATAAATTTGTCTATGAACTCAAGCAATAGAATCATTCTTTAACAACAACAAAGAGGCTACATTTAAGTATTTAAATGAACCCTGAGATAGCTCCTGCCCTGGGACTCAGAGGCCTGCCCATCAAACAATTCATGCAGCAATTGGAGTTTGGGTCACTCTCAAAAAAGAGCTCAGCCTCAGCAATCCACCAGATGTGAGGCCTGTGGGAGTTTGGGGAGCTGGGTGAGGGAACAGCCGGGATTGGTGGTGGGAGAATGAAGGGAGGGCTCCACTGTGAACATGCATCTTTCTAAAGAGAAGCAGCATTTGTAAGATGCCTGGAGACTAGACAGTGGGGCCCCAAGCTCTTTCTAAACTGCTGTGATTGACTGTATTGTGTGCAGGGAAGAGCTGGGTGGGGAATACTTTGGCAGCCTGTGCTTAGGAATTAGCCGGGTAGTTTGGTTGAAAGTGATGGAAGTGTAACAGACTGGCTTAAACCACGTTCTAATCCATCAGTGCTGCTGTCACAAAATACCACAGACAGGACAGTTTACAAAGAACAGAAATGTATTGCTTAACATCCTGAGGCTGGGGAATCCAAGATGAAGACATCAAGGTATTGGTGTCTGGTCAAGGCTGCTTTCTGCTTTCAAGACAGTGCCTTGTTGCTATGGCCTCGCATCGAGGAAGGCCAGAAGGGCAAGAAGGTGCCTAAACTAGTTCCTTTCAGTCCTTCACAAGGCACTAATCCATTCAGAAGGGTTGTGCCCTCGTCTCTGAATTACCTCCTAAAAGGCCTTCTTTCTTAATTCCACAATACTGGGGATTAAGTTTCAATATGCATTTTGGAAGATACATTCAAACCAAAGCAAGCCAACACACACACACACACACACACATACACACATAGTTCTTTTTCTCAACTATGTTAAAGACTTACAGAGTTTAGAGATACAGCTTGCTTCCTATAAGCATAGCTGATCTGCAGGTCCAGGTCCACTTTGTATCATTGAGACTCCATGTCCCCATTCTGCTATCGCTCCATTGGCATTGTGGTAAGTCTGGCTTTCATCCTATCAGCTGAGCAGGCTCGGTACAAAGGGACAGCAGGGTTATTCCTGAAGGTGTAGGACTGGTTCTCATTGGCTTGGTATGGGCCATGTGACCATCCCTGAACCAATTACCGCGGGGCCAGCAGGGTGTGGTGCTCTGATTGGTTGGGTCTGGGTTCCGGTCCATCTCTGCAGCCAAAGCCAGAGGTCGGGTCTGAATAGCCAGGGAGGCCTGAATGAGGAGGCAGATTGGCTTCCCAGGAAAACTGGGTGCTGTTGACAGAAGATAGAAGTGCGGGTGCTGGTGAGGCAGGAATCGCAGAAAGTCCAGGGCAACTTACAAGGTCAAAAGCACTTACTAAAAGGCAGCCGTTAGCTGTGAGGTTACTTCCTAGTTGAAGGGAAGGTGGGGTGTGTGTGTTGCTTTTATAAATCTTCCTGAGAACCTTTTTTAAGAATCCTTAGCCCGGCTCTTCAGTTATAGGAGGACATATTTCATTAGACTTCCAGAAAACGGGATTTTGTGTGTGTGTGTGGACTCTACAAAGTGGAGAACTAAACACTGATTTTGCTTAAAAGGGCATTTGGAGATTTTTAGAATTCAGAGAATTCTGTTTCCCAAGTGATTTTCTGGGGACAAAATGAACAAAAAATGCTTATTCACGTATAGCTATTGTACCCACAAATACCCTTCAGTAAAAATCTCTTCGATGAGAGGCTATGGGAAGGAAGGCCCTGGTGCTCTTGGACACTCAGGCTTTCCTGATGCTTTTAATAAGGGGAGGCTTGTTCTAGCCAGTTGTTCTGGCCATGATCCAATGAAGCTTGCTACATTCTATCTCCCTAATTCCTCTTTAATTTCCTGTGGAATTCTTCTTTTCTTCCTTTCCTTTTATCTTTTAAAAAATTTTTAAAATTCCTTTTCAGCATGACTCTGCTTCCTGACTATTTATAAGAGCTGTGTGCCACCCAGAGGTGACTGGTTTTTTTCAGACAGAGATGGGAGCATTTTGTCTTTTGTGCCCCTCCTTGACTTGAACGTGGTGTGAAATGTGACTGAAAGATCCAGGGTTTGGCTCAGGTCGCACCACAACTAGTGGATGTTGATAGCCTTTAGGATACTTGGCACAAAAAAACCACAAGAAAAAACAGAGACTTAAAACAACAACAACTATAACACACACACAAGCTCTCACACTGGTTTAAATGTTTGAGGAATTTATTGGCACATGTAACTCAAATGTCTAGAAATTGAAGGCTTCAGGAACAGTTTGATCAGGCTGAAGCATCACTTCTCTCCATGAAGGCAGGGATTTTCATCTGCTTTATTCACTGATGTAATCTAAGCACCCAGACCAGTATCTAGAACAATAAATATTTCTTTAAAGGAACATAATTATCTCAATTCTGCCTTTCTCTGGGGATTGGTGTAGCCTGAGGTAGTATAGACCAGTGGATGATGGATGAGATGACGTCTCCTCTCTCTCTCTCTCTCTTTTTCTCTCTCTCTGTCTCTCTTTCTCCCCATAGTGCACCCACTTGCATTGTTACCTAATTGAATCCTCCCAGCAAAGAAGAAAACTGAGGCCAAGACTCTGAAAGACTGTCTTTGGACAGTCCTTTAACCCTCTCTTGAAAAAGACTGATGACGATGCTTTTCTCCTTTAATTTCTCAGAGGGTGCCTTATGTTTACATCATAAAGAACAAGAATCTGGGCGGCACCTGTGGCTCAAGGAGTAGGGCACTGGCCCCATATACCGGGGGTGGTGGGTTCAAGCCCGGCCTCGGCAAAAACTGCAAAAAAAAAAAAAAAAAAGAAAGAAAGAAAAGAAAAACCAAAAAGCTGATGTTCACTCATGGGTCCTGCTGGTCTATATGTTCTAAAACTGCAGCAAAACTAATCATAACGCCTGTCAGTTTGTGAACAGGGAACATGGGGGCATCTTGACCACTCTCTTGGAAGAGCTAAGAGCCCTGGGCCACTGCCACTGTGGTGAGAAAAACTGAGGTCACCCGCAGGCCCGCCCCAGGCCAGGGCTCTGGAGCTGAGGGGCTCTTCCAGCTCCAGCTGTTCTGAATCTAAACTCCTTTCTGCCCACAGAGCATCCTCGTCGTCTTTTCTTAAATGACTAAATGCACCTTGATTGTGAGTGCATGGACTTTCAGTTATTTATTTCACACACTTAATTTTATTTTTGTCCTTATTTGAAAATGTCTCATATCTTTGGCCTTTAGACAGAAGGACTGTTCCTCTTTTTCCTGTCTCTGCTTATGGATTGTATATCAAGGACGCACTTCTGGAAGAGTGACTCTTGCAGAGTGGAGAACTAAATCAAAGGAGAGAAGGGGTTCTCAAAGAGAGCCCTACAAAAATTACATGGTTTAAGCTTAAACCCAGGCCCCAGAATCAAAGGCAGAGTTTGACAGATCCCATGTAGTTGCCAGAACTTTTAAAACAGGCTCGGGCTGCCAGGCTGAGAATCCACAGAGGCTGGCCAGAGATAACACGAGGAGAATCCAGGAGTCTCTCCAGTCTTGGTGTGGAATTTGCAATGGTAGCTTGGTCCAGGGTCTGCAGAACGGCATGCATGCTTCGCCAGATCATTTATTTTAGCACACCACGTTTCCTAACACTTTGCAAACCCAAACAAAGAGAAGATACCATTAGCAACCGATTTCAAAGTTTTTCCTTCCTTTTGATCCCCAAGTTGAATGTTCCCCTTCCAGGGAAGCTGGGGGGAGTGTGTGATGGACAGCAGAACTGGTGGGCGAACACGTTCCTATGGAAAAGCCTTTCCTAATGAATGGTGGGGATCCATCTGCATGGAGGGCTCCTCCTTATACAAAGCTTTCTGGAGGCCTTTTCAGTACAGGTGGGTAAGGTAGATTTGTCACATTTGCAGATGAAACAGAGGCAGGATAGAAAGGTAGATTCTATAGATGACAGAAAGAAAGCTGCAAAAGATCTTAGGCTCTAACCAAACATGAAGTGTAAGAGATCAATGTCAAGTCTCAGGTTCAGATCTGTGACATCCACCCGTGAATTGACCCACATCACTCCATATTGCTGGGAAGGTCTGAATTTACCTTTCTTCCTGAATTTTCAACTCTCGGCATCTTATTTTAAATGGCAATGTCTTTTAAACCGCTGGGACCCACTTGGGGAACAGAGTGGGACCTGTAGTTCCCTGAGGCACAAATAGGATAAGACGCTCCACGGGCTGGGGACCAGGACTAGACTTTTCCTATGCTTTGGGTTCAGCCCTGTCACTGAGTGGGAAATAGCTACTACCTGTTGCAAGTCGCCAGCCGGATGGGTCTTTGAGGCTGCAGAGACCCTGCTCCTTGTGGCTTCCTGTTGCCCCATTGCCTGTTCACCAGCATTGAGACCCTTGGGTTTTAAGGTCTTTTGGGGTTCTTTCTTTTCTGTTTGTTTCAAGATTTTTTTTCAGAGTTTTACTTTGTCACCTTTGGTAGAGTGCCGTAGTGTCATCATAGCTCACAGCAACCTCCAGCTCTTGGGCTCAAGTCATCCTCTTGCCTCAGCCTCCCAAGTAGCTGGGACTATAGGTACCTGACACAATGCTTGGCTAGTTTTAGAGATGGGGCCTCACTCTTGCTCAGGCTGATCTCCAACTCCAGAGCACAGGCAATCCACCTGCCTCGGCCTCGCATAGTGCTAGGATTGTAGGAATGAGCCACACCCGGCCCTGTTTCAAGATCTTTATTATAGCTAAAGATTTTTTTTTTTAAAAGGGGTATATGTATGGGTAGTTTAAATGTTCTCAAATATTTTTTTTTTCATTTAAATTTTTTTCTCTCTCAATCCCAAATACACACACATACACACATGTGCAGCCTTTTTAGAATAGTGGATATGGAACTAATTACTCTAGGTTGCAGTAATTACTTTTATATAACTAGAGTTGGGGACTTGTGAATCAATTCCATACCCATTAGCAATGAATGCTTGAGCCAAGATTTTTTTTTTCCTTTCTTTTTTTAACAGGACCGGACAGGGTTGAATCCCTGGGAGGAAAAAACCCCCAACATTTCTTTTTTTTTTTTAAAAAGAAAAAAAACAAAGCTGACAGCACATTCCACCCACTCGGCAATGTCGAACTAATGAAGATATAAGTGTAAGAAAACCTATAATTGAATCCAGCACGTAGCAAGCATAGTTGAACACAAAGCACACCCAAGCAGAAATCGCATGTGCTAGCAGTCTAATCCTCTCCGGACAGCCAAGGAAATATTTCTGGATCGTGTCTCAGGCTGCATTTTCTGTCCAAGGCAAAATAAAAGTGACCCTTTCCTTGGGCAGAGGCTTCGTTTAGACTAAGTCAGGGAATACCCACCTTGCCTTTGATAAGGCTGTTCTGTGGATTGTTATTTCAAGGTCAAAGACAGGAAATAGAGGTGAAATAGAGGTGATTGGACCGGCCCCCCCTCTCCAGGGCTTTCATTCCATCTCTCTTGCTGGTATTTCTCAGTTCCCTGCATGGAGATAGGAGGTGCATCTGTCCCCATAACCCAGAATTGGGGCAGTCCCTCAGGGATGTTTTTTTGGTCCCAAGCTTATGGGGGCCAACCTTCTGGGCAAGCCCAATCAACCGGGCTGACTAGTTCCCTGCATCTGAGGAGTGCTTTGATGTGGGAATCAGAGTGGGAGGGGGACCAGAGTGGAAATGTGTTTTCGTTTCAAAATTCCTCCTTGGTGATTCACTGCCAGGTGTCCCTGACGCCCCCAGCTGCTGGGTCCCCTGCAGTTAGTCCCTGGGGATGAGGCTCCTGATGCCTTGTCCGGGGCAGAAACTATGCTCTGGGTCCCACACTGCCAGAGGAAGCCTGCTGCGTGCCTCTGCAGGCCCCGAGGGCCGCTGTGTGCACTGGCAGCAGGCTGGAAATGTGGGGACTGGGACACCTCTGGCCGGCGCCACACTACTCACCGCACCCCTCCCTGTTGGCTCCTGCTCCAGCAGCTGTTCTCACATATTCGGGTTCTTTGTCAGGGACTGTTTGGGTATGGGCCTCCACCAGAGAGAGGTCACAGGTGGCAGATTTACACAGTGACAGTCCCCACCCCCAGCCCAGTCGCTTGGACGGAGGGTGTGCCCAGCTGCATTGCTGCCTAGACCATGGGCGGAGGAGCGGCCCAGGAGCACCGGGCAGGTGTGCTGGCCACCCTGTCCCTGGGCCTTGGGGGCCTGGGTAGGAGCTGCAGGGAAGTCCCTGCTGAGCAGGCGGCTTCCGTCTGGACGCCCGGGCCTTTCAGCTATCGTGAGGCCTAGTTGGAAGAGGCATTCCAGGGACATTCTTTCTGTCTGGAGCAGGGACTTGGCCTGAACCTTGAACTAAAAACCGGAACAAACTGCACCAGTTTGCTCAACCTCGAACTAAATCCAAGTTTTTTTTTTTTTATATCCCTGAGAACCAAACCAGCATTCTGGGGTTTGTTTGGTTTGTTTTCCCAGTAGAGAATATTTAGGGAACAAAGCTAAGCTGGAAAGACCTGGGAGCAGGAAAGCACCTTTGTATGGAATTGGATTCAGTTAGCTCAGGGGCAGGAAAACGCCAGGAGGCAGAGTTAGGAGCGCAGGGATCACACTAGGTGGACTGCAGGATGGAGAAGCTAAGGTGGCAGACCCGTCCCCAGAGGGAGGGCAGTCAGCAGTCCACATCTCAGGCTGTGCGGTATGAGAGGCCCAGTCCAGGGCTACTGGGTGGCAGTGATGACTGCAGGATACCAAAAGGAATGTACATATAATGGAGACTTTAATCAATTCATCTGTTGGTTCATTTTTCCAAATTTGTTTCTGGTTTACTCTGGGTCAGCCAATAAGCATTTAATTAGTGCCTGGCACTGTACTGAGGCGATGCAAAGAGATCACAAAGCATGGCCCCTGCTCTTTCAGAGCCTTGGGTGAGGGGTGACACTGCACTGTACTGAAAAGACACTGTCATGTCTAAATAGCACACCACACAAATCCATGTCCACCTGGAACCTTGGCACGTGGCCCTATCTGGAAATAGGGTCTTTGCAGATGTAATTAATTAAGGGTCTCAAGATGAAGCAGCCTGGATTTAGGGTGCACATTTAGTCCATTGCCTGATGTCCTTATGATAAGAGGGGAGGACCCAGAGTAACACAGGGAGAAGAAGGCCTCTGAGGACAGGCAGAGATTGCAGTGATGTGGCCACAAGCCAAGGAAGGCCTAGGGCCCCCAGAAGCTGGAAGAGGCAGGGAAGGGATCTCCCCAGCATGTTTGGAGGGAGCGTACCTTTGGTGACACCGTGGTTATAGACTTTTGGCCTCTTTAACTGGGAAAATGAGTATCAGTTGTTGGAAGCTATTCAGCCACACAGACTGAATACAGAGGCCCTACAATGCCACACTTATGCCTTCTTTCTGAGGAAAAGTAGTTCCTTCTGCAAAATTAATGACATTTGTATCTTGTGACCTTGCTAACCTGGTCACACAGCTGGACGCAAGACAGGTGGACACGTGAGATGTCCACTGTAGACGAGGCAGCCTCTCAACATCTTCTTGTTTGAAAAAGGGAGACACACATGCCCAGAGGGGGCCTGGTGTGGAGCCTGCGGCAGAAGCCAGGACAGAGGCAGGGCAGGAGGGCTGCCGGAGGCTATGACGGGGAACACAAGAGGGGGAATGGGGAGGGGCAGCTCCTCAGATCCGGCAGCCACCACCCCCACTCACCAGAAGCCTTGGCAGGGCCTCCAGGAAGCCTGAGTCTGGCTACTGTCAACGCTTTTGCTTCTGTGGTTCCTACACTTCCTCTGGATTCCTGCAGTCCATCCCCACATCCCGAGAGAACCCCAAGCACCCCTCTGTTCTCCACAATCTGAAACATCCTAATCAACACATGAGCACAAGTGAGACCACCATAGAAAAAGAGGCACTCATATTCGATTTGATTGTGTGTCATCTAAGACCAGCTCATATAAGCTATTTCCTGGCTGTGTTACCCTGTGTGGCTTTCTTAACCTCTCTGATTCTCATTGTCCTCATCTATCACAAGGAGTTAATGCCACCCTTCAGAGCATTTTGTGAGGATTGAATAAGCTATAGAAAGTGAAACACTGCCTCAGTGCCTGGCACAAATCAGGTGCTCAATAGATTCCTTTCCTTCTGGGAGCAACAACAATTCAGAGAGTGGATGTGGGTCTGGCTCTGTCCTGGTAAAGACAGACGTGTGCTTACGTATGAACTCATTGTTGCATGTGGTATTTTGAAAACTCTTTGACTGGGTTCCATTCAGGGTTGGATATCAAAATTTAATTGGGTTGGGTATTTAGCAAAGGGGTGTGGTTTTGCCCACTGCCCCGCCTTTTTTCTGTTTCTGGCCTGAGTTAGTTGATGCTCCCTGAAGAACCTATCCATATAGTCTCACTTAAGACATCAGTGGACGTCCTTCAAGTGGACGTTGGGAACCCACTATCCTGCCAAAACATCCCCTACCTTATCCAAAAAAGTTTACAAGTCCAATCAGACTTAATCCATCATTGGACCTGAATGGTATTGTGAAGTCAGTCAGTACTGGCCCCACCTTCCCTGTTTCCCAAAGCCGGCTCTGAGTCCTCAGCCCCAACCCTCCCTAAGAGAAAGAACATAGGATTTTTAAAATGTGGAGTCATTTTCATCATGGGCATGCGACTCCGGAAAAATAAAGGGGAGCTGGGGCAGAACAGGTAATACCTTCTGACATAGCCTGATTTGCCTTTCGGAGGTTGAGACGTGTCCCTTCAGGATGTTCCCAGTGCCAGCTCCCAGGTGACTCCTGTGTCTCCAGTCCCACACTCTGTTTTTCATCCTTTCTCTCCTCCTGGCCTCATGGCCTCTTCCTACCAGGTGGGCTTGGCAGGCCAGCTCTCTGGACAGTTCTAGAGACTGTTCTTTCCCACATGCCTTTCCTGATGTGCTTACCAACTAAGAATTCCAGGGAGAGCTCGCAAAGCTTGGAGGAGGAAGAGAGAAAGAATCTGGCGTGAGCAACGAAAAATAGGGGAGAGCGAGGAAATAGGGGGACCAGAGGCTGCAAGGGGCTCTGCAGTGTTTCATTTCTTAAAGAAAAAAGAAAAACTAGAATGATGGGAAGGACAACATACCGGCAAGGCTTAATAAAGTTGGGTAGGACAGACAAGGTATGTCTAGACTTGCTTATATGTTTGAAGTCTCTTATAATAGAGCTTTATTTTAGAAATTCTTGGAAAGAGAAATGTTGGGCTTAACAAGGAGAAAAAAAGTGAAAAAGGAATTTACTGTGTTGAGAAAGTCTTTAAAAGCAGTCCATATGGAATCTATTCTACATAAATGGGAAGTTGGACGTTGAAATATGTCTTGAGCGTTTGAATGACTGTCTGAACAAGTCATTGAGATAAAGGTTGAAATAGTTTCAATGGAGCCATGGATTTAATCCGACCCTGTATGGAGAGTTCTTCAAGTGATGATTCTGCTTTGGGGCCGTCCTTGTGGTGGTATTCTTCATCCTTCCCTCCAGAAGGAATAATTTATTTCTCAAGAATATTTCCTATTGAATAAAGAGAGTCATTGCCCAGACCAAGGACTCTCATTCCTTGGGATCTGTAGCCAGCATGGGGATCATTTTTGAGGTTCCAGGGCAGCGGCGTTTCATGAGAGCAGCTGCTACGTGCTTCGTGCTTGTGTATGTGTTCCCAGCCCTCGATGCGTTCCTGGTGACTCCCGTGCGCACTGAGGGTGGGGCAGGGCAGCGAGTTCATTCATGCCCGGCAACTGAGTCAAGTTTTAATTTGTGTCTGAGATGTCTGAGATGGATGAAAACTAGGAGAGCACTATTTATGGAGCCTGGAACCTCTTCATTATGACCCAGTGCTGTTCACATGTTTTTGTGTGTGTCTGTTGAGGTATATAATTACCCTTTCCTTGACTATGAGTTTTCAGACTATGGAGAGGCCACATATACAAGGACCTCCTCAATCAGCAGCAACTTATCTGATTTCTAGGAGCAGTTGCATAGTGATGTTAGCTGATCATCTGGGGTTTGACTCGGGCAGCAACAAAGGGCCCAAGATGGGCAAAGGGTGCTTCAAAGGGGATTCAGGAGCCAGAGGTGGATTGTCATATCCTCAGCTTGTCACAACACTTGAATGAACCATCTTTCTCAGAGTCACGATGGTGTCCACATCAAAATGTTACTGAGTAAATGAAAGCGCTCCTAGTAATTAAAGCTGGAACAATTGGAGCAACAAAAAAGTATCCAATGTACTCAGCCCTAATATGAAGCTAATTTATAGCTTTCATATGAAGGCTAAAACCCAATTATAGCACAGGAATACAGGGATAGGGGAAAGGGAGGGGAGGGGTGGGGGGAG
>CAUYON010023572.1:0-17711 GCA_963573935.1 Arctocebus calabarensis
TTACAGCCTTTGTACTAACCTGGATGGAAGTGGAACACATTATTCTTAGTAAAGCATCTCAAGAATGGAGAAGCATGAATCCCATGTACTCAAGTTTGATATGAGGACAATTAATGACAATTATTGACACAGTGGGGGTGAGGGAAGGGAGAGCAGAGAGAGAAAGAATGAGGGAAGGGTGAGGAAAGGAAGAGCAGAGAGAGGGAAGAAGTGAGGGGGGTGGGGTCTTGGGGTCTTGGTGTGTGCCACACCTTCTGGGGGCAAAACACGATTGTAAGAGGGACTTTTCCCAACAAATGCAACCAGAGTAACATGGTTTCTTACACCCTCAATGAATCCCCAACAATAAAATATATATATATATATATATATATAATCATAAAAAAAACCCCAAATGAACTAATTTAAAAAATGGACCAAAACCCAGAGAAAACATTTCTTAAAGGAAGATATACAAATAGCCAATATAAAAATTGTTCAGCATCGCTAATAACCAGGGGAACGCTAATCAAAACCACAATCACTAACTCCAGTTAGAACAGCTATTCTCAGAAAGACTAAAAATAAACATGTTGGTGAGGATGTGGAGAAAGGGGAACCTTACACACCTTTTTGTGGAAATGGAAATTTAAGACTGCCGCTGTGAAAAACAGTATAAAATTTTATTAGAAAATTAAAACCTGAACTCTTGAGCGTGCGTAGCTTCCGCTAAGTTTGAGGTTTCCTAAGCATGGCGGTGCCCAAGTTGATGCTGTTGGTGTGACTGGGAACATTTGTTGGTCATCCATTGCTAAAGCAGTTTTCAGGAACCTCATAACTGATAAGAATGTTTCAGGGCCTGAGAGGATAGAAAGCATTGCCACATCCAGGTATGAGATGGGGAACCCCTCTAACTGCAGACCAGGGGGCAGGAGGAGGCACGGAGTTCCCACCAACCGCGGAGGACTTTGCCACACTTGATTAAATAACTATGTATGGATGGAAGCATACATAGAGATGTGAATAGAAAACGTAATCAAGTTAAAAACTGCAAAGCTAAAATTGAACTACTTGGCAGCTGTGATCCACAAAACTAATTTAGGATTGACGATCCCTACTACCAACTTCGAGGCGGTATATTAGCAGCGTCAGGTGCTCAAGTAGGTCTCAGAAAAGGCCCACTGTGTCCGCGCCCACCACTGCAGCTAACTACACCTATACCACACCCTGAGCTCTGCGTGTTGGTAGGTATGTTCAAGTAGTGACTCTCCAGAACCCCAGCTCCTGACATTGATACAGGACAGGTGGCACCATGACCTGCCGCCTTAGCCCTGGCTGTATTGATGCTGCAATGCCGCGTATATACATAATTAAATATTCAACCTTAAAAATGAAGGCTATTCTTTCATTTCCAATACTGATGAACTTAGAGGATATTATGCTAAATTAAATAAGCCAGGCACAGAAAGACAAATATCATACTCTCTCATTCATACATTGATCTCCCACAAGTAGAAAATAGAATTTTGGTTGCCAGAAGATTGGGGAGTTATGGAGAGAGTGGGTTGGAAAGATGTTGGTCAAAGCACACATAATTAGAAAAGATCAGAAGATTTATACCAAGGTGACTATAGTTAATGATGATATAGTGTATTCTTGAAAAATGTAAAGATAATAGATTCAAATGCTCTCTCAACAAAAATAAATATATGAGGTAATGCATTTGCTAATTTAGCCATTTCACCATGTCTACATACTTCAAACCATCAGGTTATAAACAATAAATACATACACTGTTAAAAAACGGAATCAAACAGAGGCAGCACCTGTGGCTCAAGGAGTAAGGCCCCATATATCAGAGGTGGGCCCTGGCCAAAAAAATGCAAAAAAGAAAGAAAGAAATTAATCAAATAATTTGTGAAAAATATGTACATTAGTTACATAAATGTCTATGATGAGATACAAATCTTGGTAATATTCCAAAACTAATAAATAACTATAACAAATAATTCCCTAAATTCAAAAATTTGCTGCATTTTTGGAAGCTGTGTTTCCTTTGATTTATTGTAAAATCATTTATATTCATACATGCCTTATTCCATTTGTGTTACTATAAAGGAATACTGAAAGCTAGGTAATTTGTATAGGAGATAAAGGATTATTTGCCTCACAATTCTGCTGTCTGGAAGAATGGGCATCTTCTGATAGCTTCAGGCTGCTTCCACTTACTTTGGAAGGTGGAGAGGAGTCAGCATGTGCAGGAGAACAGGTAGATAGAGAAGCCACAAGAGAGGCAGTGCCAGCCTCTTTTTAATTAATTAATTAATTAATTAATTAATTAATTAATTTTTAATTTATTGATGGGGATTCATTGAGGGTACAAGAAAGCAGGTTACACTGATTGCATTTCTTAGGTAAAGTCTCTCTTAGAATCGTGTCTGCCCCCCAAAAGTGTGGCACACACCAAGACCCCACCCCCCTTGCTTCTTCCCTCTCTGTGCTGTTCCTTTCCCCACCCCTCCCTCCTTCTTTCTCTTTCTGCTCTCTCCTTTCCCCACCCCCACCGTGTCATTAATTGCCATTAATTATACTCATATCAAAATTGAGTACATAAGATCCATGCTTCTCCATTTTCGTGATTCTTTACTAAGAATAATGTGTTCCACTTCTATCTAGGTTAATACAAAGTATGTAAAGTCTCCATATTTTTTAATGGCTGAATAGTATTTCACGGTGTACGTCAGCCTCTTTTAAACAACTAGCTCTTAAGTAAACTAATCAGGTCAAGAATACTTTGCTTACAGTGACGATGGCACCAAGCCATTAGTGAGCAATCTGAATCCAAGACCCAAACCCCTCAGATTAGTCCTCACCTCCAATATTTCTGATCAAATTTCAAAAAACGATATAGAAAGGACAGACATCCAAACTATAGCAGTTTATAAAATACAGTGGGTTTGACAAGCTCACATAAAGCAATTTTGGAAGAGAGTGGAGAGATGGCCTTCAAATTCGAGGCAGTTTGACTGAACTTTTAGCAGGTTTCTTCCTAACCTAAGCCCCTGATCTCTCTTTTCTCAGAGAATTTACTTTAAAACGTGTCCATTGTAAATCCTTTCTCTGGCTTTTTGACATGCTCCCAGCCACCAGCTACTTTGATAATCTGGTGATGTCTTTCTAAGACGTTGCTAACCATTTCTTTGAAATGTAATCAAGTAACACTTCCATTTTCCAGTCTCTGAAAGGGTAGGACCCTAACGTAGATGCGTTGATTAGCAAGAACAGTTGGCCTAACCAAATTGAGTAACCACTTACTTAATGTCCAGAGGTGTGTTTTTCTGCTAGCTTACTACACAGTTTAAAAAATGCCCCCACCTTTAGTTAAAAGAAAGAGTTCAGTCTCTGTCCCTCATTGCAAAAGTTTTGAACACAGTCTCCTTTGCTTGCTTAATATATCTGGTACACCTTTTCTTTGACAGACCTTCCAGCACCTTGCAATAGATTTACATCCCTGGTTCTTGCCCACTGAGTATCAGCAACTTCTCTCAGTTTTACAGTGCAACCAAACACCTCCCACACTATTTTTTTCAGAATTCCTTCTGCACATGATGTAACTCACTAGAGGTCTACTGATTTAAAGCATCTGAAACCTAAAGAACTAAGTTACAACGTGTTTTCCTACTGCTTCTTAGTGTATGTAACTCTAAAGCAATTACTTAAACTCAGTAAAATTATCAATTTTGTTGTTTATAAATATGCAATAGTGAAACACACCTTTGACAGAACTAACCCAAGCATGTCTTGAAACACTTTATAAGTAATTCAGGTAGCATTATTGTAGCACACTTATTTTCAATTTTTCTCAATTGAGCTACATTTGAGAAAGAGAAGGAGGCTGAGACCATTCAGAAGGACTGGCTGGAAACAAGTAGTTATAGGTTTCCTGGACCTCCTGGAGAAAGCTATTGAAGAACTAATTAAGAGCCAAAGAAAACATTGCCCAACAAAAAGCTAGTTGGAGCTTGGAGGCAAACACAAAACAACAAACAGAAAAAGGATGGAAGTTTGGTAATTCTGCTGAAGAATTTCAAGTAGCAAAAGCCTCAACTAAATTAATTTTTAAATATTATCCTTCAAAGGAACAATATATAAAATTCATTAATAAACATGTGCATTAATAAACAAGTACATACATACTTAGATCCATTAAAATATGTATAGAGAAAATGAAATTTTTAATACTTCACAAATGAATAAAAGATTTAGAAAAGAAAAATTTTAAATTTGCAAATATTGCATGCACCAACATTAGACTCTAATCCTCCAGGCAATTCATGCGTCTTCTGTATAAAAGGCAGAAGACGGGTCTATATTAAAGACTGTTTAACCAGCAAGCTGTGCTCTCTGTGCTCAGCTTTTTCCATGCATTTAAACTTCACAACTCTTTAAACTAGGTACTAATCTATGATCTCTGTTTTCCACATAAGGAAATTTGGGCACAAGGGTTGTATGTCACCTGTCCAAGGTAACACAGCTAGAGGCTGGTTGAGTCCACGTTTGTATCTAAACAGCTGGGCTTTTGAATTGGTGCTCAAAATTATTATTTTCTTATTTTCTCTATTTATTTAAGCCCATGAACATATACCTATGATAATCCATTTGTCCTTCAAAAATTTTCAAAATATATTTATTAATTACCTAATATTGGATGCCCAGAACAGAAAGAATAAACAGTGACAGATTCGCCTTCAGAAAATATATTCTGCAGGAAAGGAGAAAAAGCAGTGGAAAGTCCATGTCACAGGAAATACACCAGAGATAAAATCTTCTATAGCACTTTAGAAACCATAGAAAAGAAGCTACTTTCAAGGTCTCAGATGAAACCGTTGAACATTCTGTGTGTCCCAGTAGGGTACAGACCAATCCAGTAAAAGATGATATATCTTTTTGATCCTCTCAAGATATTGTAACCAAAATGTTGCAACCTCTCTTAAACTTCGTTGTTTTTTTTTTTTTTAATCCATATAATGGGTATAAAATGAAGGCTGGCTCTGGTTCCAGGGCTGCAGTTTAGGAAGCAGGTTTTGGTTCATTACAATTTATTTTGATATTGCAGGCTTGCATTCTGAATAGTTTGTGGAAACATTGTACCAGTTATTAACAATTTTGATTATCACCTCTGCTTATGTCCTAGTATGTTTTTGTGAATATAAAATCGGGTAGTATATATGAAAGTGTTTTATGAAACATAATGTAAGTGACAACAGTAATGTTTGCTCTGGAAGAATTTTATCAATTTACAATTTGAAACAGTTTCCAAATATTCTTCATGATCTCAAACCCTTGTCTTATTTATCTTTGTTTCCCCAATGCCTATCTGTCCTACATAATGAGATTCTATACTTTGTGACCTTCATCACTAAAGACAGGACCTGTGATTTGTGACAGGAAGTGGAAATAATTTGCATGAATTGGATTCCTGTTCTTGACAACTTAAACTAAGAAAGAATGTGTCAGTTGGTAAAGAAACAGAGAAGGATAACTAAAAATTAAAACTAACTAACCCCATAAACAACCCGGACTTCTGCTATGTGCCTGACTTACACTTTAAGGCAGGACATTAGAGCCAAAGTCTGCACTTATTGTCAAGGCTCCCAGGACTTCTTTTAGGCTAAAATCCTTCCTTGCTCTTGTGTGAGCCCCGCGCTTGTCAACATTTAGTTTTTAAATTTGCCTGGCCTGCTCCTCATCACTTCTACCAACACATTCCCAAAATCCCACATTTTTTTGGTGACTCCTTTGTTTTTGCAGCAATATTATCCTAATTAACATAAAGGACTCACCAAATCTGGCAGTGCAGTGCCTACTGAAGTGCCTTGCACAGAATAGGAAATAAATTATCTAACAAGAAAATGCCTATATCAAAAAACTCACTTTTTTTCTGTGAGATTTTCTTTGAATTGTCAATTCTATTTTTAATATATTTTGAAGAAAATTAAATGTATGAAGTAGGAAATCACCTTAAAGTCCATTGAAGTGAAAATTCTCTCTTTTCAAAATATCTTTAAGTGACATAATTTTCTCCAAAGACATATGAATTGACCTAAAAACTTCTTTACAGAAATCTTTTAAAATACACACCATAAATTGTCCTTAGACAGCATTGGTATTCCTGTTTGAGTTGATAAAAACCTTTGTAGTTCACTGCCATCTTCATTACGCATGAAATGTGACTATATGGAATGCACCGTGACTCTAGGAGCAATAATGTATTACCATGAGGCTCACATAGATCAAAATCTGATGGCTAGATTGAGAGATAGGATCAAATGCAGCTTGAGTGAAATTACTTTTAGTTGAGGTTTCTTGACTTGACAGAATAAAGTTTTATGACTATTTGGTCAATTTTATAGTGAGTATCATGCATCAGTCAAGAAGGCTGATGACCAACCTCCTATTCTATTGGCTCTAATAATGAGTATTCATCTCTTTTCATTTTCCATCATAATATTTTATCATTTTAAAATTCTACTTTTATTATAATCCATCGAAGCATATTTTTTTTATCACCACAAAACTTCCCACATTGTCTTGTTCTCAACTTATGTCTAACACAAATTGTTCGTTAAATGATTCATATTCTAGTCCTGATAATGGCCCAAGGAATGTACATCTTAAATGATATAATTTTTAGAGAAAGTTACAAAATTAATTATACACTAACAATAAGAATTATGCCTATACAGAGTCATCATTTATTTCTGACTGAGGCTAGTTTTCTACCAGTTTTAATTATCCTTTTTTGTTGTTTATATAAATTTATAGGCTACAAGTGCAACTTGGCTACATACATAGTGGTCAAGCGTGGAATTTTAGGGTATCTGTCACCTAAATTACCCATCAAGCAATTTCTCATCATCTGCCCTCTTCCCACCCCCCCACTCTTCCAAGTCTCCACTATCATCCCCCTCTCTAAGTTCGTGTTTACATCTTCTAAGGCACCCATTTATGCATGATAATGTGTGCTAGTTTCCTTTTATATGTCTGGTTTGTTTCACTTAAGGTAATTCCCTTTTTTTCTTTTTTAAATAAAACATCTAAGTTTTAGCTTGGTACAAGTCTACTCAGCAAATTAGTACATCTTCCAGCTTCCTTTGAAGCTCTCTCTGAGTGGAAATAGGTAAACCCCTCTCATGTTGTCCCCTTGAGAGAAGTGTTTACCCTTGACTCCCTCCCCCTGAGATGTGGACACGACTGCAAATCTGAAGCAATTTCCAAAGGTTCACAAGTTAGAAGCTGCATATTGGGAATAACAGAGCTGCCCTATTAGCCATATCCTGCCCAAATGTACCATAAAATACAGATATATGAAATTTGAATGCGCTATACCTTTCCGTTTCTTTGTTATAGCAACTTGGACTATAAACTGAGCTGTATTAGTATAATAGTACACCAACATTGAGTTGTATTAGTATAATGGTACACTAACATTTCACAAAATTCCACTTGCACTTCACATCTTCATTCACTTCCTCGAATTCCTTCCTTTTGAAGAGATTCCTTCCCTTTGTCCAACTGAGAGACTTACTTCCTTTTCTTTGTGTACCTCATGATTGCCTTCTTTCATCTCCAAGGCTATCGTCTATGTTCTATAGTTGCAAAAGTCACCTCACTTTCCATCCTGATTTATAGGCTTAACTGTTACAATTTACACATTTCTAGAAGTCAGGAAATGTATTTAATTTTTATGCCTTCATTCTAACTCTTCAGCACATCGCTTGGCACAGGTAAAGGATTCAAGACATGTATTTTGGATGAATGAACTCAGAAAACCTCCCAAAAGGAAAACCAAACCAGAGAAAAGCAGCTTGGGGACACTGGGATGGGGAGGGGGGAGCTGCCTCACTGCCAGGTTTCCCTAAGGACAGAAGAATAAGGGAGAACACCAGAAATGGAAGGCTTGATTGTTATGCATTTGTGCTTCTGGGTTGTTTTTTTTTTCCTTAATTTTAATTTTAATTTTTTGAGTGCCAGCTGGCAGAGTGCTCTTCTCCCCTACCAGCTGCCTGCCTGCGATGCTGGCCAGCTGCCAGCAGCTGTGGCTGTGGCTCCCGCAGTACCCAAGGCAGGCCACTGAACGTCACTCCTTTCAGCTTTCTTGTTAACTTCCATTTCTTAGCATCTCACCATTAAGCTAGTTATCCTTTGAATGGTCAACTTTCTTCAAGAACTAAAGTGGACGTTGTTCCCTGAAGAAGTGTTTAATTTGTGTCAACTTTATTTTCATAGCCTTGTTTATATATTCCAGTCACACTTGAAATTTGTGTTTGAAACTCTCAAGTGTAGAAAAATGTTCCAAAACTTAAATAACTCAGCAAAAGTTGGTATATTAGGTAGGTGACTGTTTACTTCTTATTCATTTTCCTGGTATGTGAGATAGTTCATGAAGTCCCTGCCCTCCTTTTTTTTTTTTCTTTTTTTGCCTCAGGCTATAGTCACGTTCCTATTAGTGGTAACTATAAGTTGTCACCTAATGGAATCAGTTCAGTGACCTGTACAAACTAAATTAACAATTTCTATCTCGTTCCCATTGGATATGTGTCTAAATCACAGTTGGGAACCTTGTTAGCTGCCTCAGTTAAGACCTCAGTGAAAGAATGAACCATTCTCCTCTTCCATCCCTGAGGGTTGTTCCTTAGTGTACCAGAGGCTCATTAACAGCTTTGTGGAACTGAGATTGGCCACAATATACTTGTTCTAGCAGGTTTTTTCTTACTTTGAGATGTGGTAAAAATCTATTACAAATCCTATTGACATTTGATTTTTAAATTGTCTTACTTGTTTGTAATTTACTCATAATGTATGCATCCTCCCAATCTGTTGAAATATTGATTCTGATTTATGATTTAGTAAGTTAAGGAATGGTTAGGTTGCATATTCAAATTCAGAAGTGATTCACAGTATATAACATTTATATTGTCCTTTAGAGTTCCAGGAAATCCTTTTACAAATACTATCTGTGAGCAAATCAGGGAAGAAATTCATGTTTAATTCATCTTTATATCCCCAGCATCTAATCCAGTGCTAGCACATGGAAACTACATAATACAGGGACTTTAGTGAGGTTGTTTGAATCTTTCAAGTCAAAAAAGATGAAAAAGATGATGGATAGGAGAGTCTTAAAACCTGCCCACATATTCTTTAACACTCCTTCTATTAGTTTTATATTTTGACTGCAACAAATTCCCACAAAGAAAATGACTTAAAACAATACAAATTTAATATCTTACAGTTCTGGATTTCAGAAGTATAAAATAATATAGCCGGGTGTTGTGGTGGGTGCCTATAGTCCCAGCTACTTGGGAGGCTGAGGCAGGAGAATCACTTGAGCCCAGGAGTTAGAGGTTGCTGTGAGCTGTGATGTCACAGCACTCTACCCAGAGCGACAGCCTGAGGCTCTGTCTCTAAATAAATAAATAAATAAATAAATAAATAAATAAATAAATAAAATAAAGAAGTCTAAATTGGATCAAAAATCCAGTTAGGCCTCCAGCCTTCTGGGCGCTCTAGGTGGGAATTTGTTTCCTGTGTTTTCAAGCTTTGAGAGGCTTCCTCACGTTGGCTGGCGTCTTGGCCTTCCTTAAATCCCTGCTTTGTTCATCACATCTCTTTCTCTGACTCTGATTCTGCTTTCTTGTATAAAAGTCTTTGTGTTTACACTGAACCCACTGGGGTCATCCAGGATAATCATCCCATCTTAAAATCCTTAACAGACATATCTACAAAGTCTCTTTTTGCCATATAAGCTAATGGTCACACATCTCTGAGATATCAAAAAGTGACATTTTGGGGACTGTGGGACCTTTTTTAGCTTACCACACTTAAGAGGTGGCATCTACCTGCCTTCCCTTTGAATATGGACTGGGATTAACAACTTTTCTAAATAATAGACTGGAATTTAGTGACACTACAGCATTTTAGAGGCTAGGTATATGAGTCAATACAATTTCTACCTGGTTCTTTCTCTTTTGGACTATTAAATTCTAAATTACATCATAAGAAATCTGGTTTACATGGAGGTTGCTATGGTCGAGAGACTGCCTGAACACCACACTTTCCTGTACACCCCACGGAAGAATGACCAAGAAACACCAACTGTTCTGGCTCCCAGAAGTTGGAGCCTTCTCATTTTGGACATAAGACATACAAGTGAAGAAGACAGTGAGACAGTGAAACAACTCTGATCGTTCATGTCATCTGACCATAATCATGAGAATGAACCAAGAAAGACTACTACTTGAGTCTAGAAAATAATACCAAATTCCTAAGCAAAGTGAATTTTAGTTACTGTTTTATGCTACTGCTTTGGGGTGATTTGATACATAGAAACAGACGATCAGAAAAATAGGAAGAATTTAGGGCAGCTCCTGTGGCTCAGCGAGTAGGGCGCCGGCCCCATATACCGAAGGTGGCGGGTTCAAGCCCGGCCTCGGCCGAACTGCAAAAAACAAAAAAATAGCCAGGCGCTGTGGCAGGCGCCTCTAGTCCCAGCTACTCGGGAGGCTGAGGCAAGAGAATTGCTTAAGCCCAAGAGCTAGAGGTTGCTGTGAGCAGTATGACGCCACGGCACTCTACCCAGGGCGATAAAGTGAGACTATTTCTATACAAAAAAAAAAAAAAAAAGAAAGAAAAATAAGAAGAATTTAAAGGGAGAAAACAGAGCTTTAAACATGGCAGTTAGCATATAGTAACATTTATGAAGCAAACAAAAGTTGAAAAATAGCTAGAGTAATAACAAACACCCTCCTGGACAGATGTCTCAGGTCCAAGATCTACTGTTTGTTTAAAGTGTGACTTTTAGCATGATCATTAATATCTCGGTATCTCCTTAGCTGTAGAAAGATAATAATAACAACAATACCTACTTTATATGAACGTTCTGACAATTACATGAAATAATATAAACATAAAAGAATGCCTGAAATGAATTTATAATAACATATTAATTCAAATTATGGTATTATTTGATATTTGAGTTAAAAATTCAATGTCTCTCTCAGCCTTCCTAGCTTCCTTTACAAGTAGCATTAACCTCTCAAATTCACAAATGCTCAAATATACCTTAAGAAGAGGTCTCCATTGTGTGAATTCTAGCTCTAATGTTCCATTCAGAAACTTGATGGGGAGTGGGGCTCCCAAATACATGGGATCTTTAGCTGATGGAAACTTCAACTTGAACATTGATTGGGCATAAATAAGAGATTCCCAAAAGTATTACTAATGTCTCACACTTTTTCGGAGCTCATAAAGAGGCTATTTCTTATGGGTAATCCTCTTGCCAGCAAATCAATTCTGTATTCCACTGTACTTTCTCCTACCATTTGCGTACTTTAAATATCGATCATTCTTTACATTCACCTTCTTACCTTTTTCAGGTGAAAGGAAACGTCCAACCACATTGCTATCAGTGAAGAATTTACGGAGTCCCATTGTCTACACCCTCCAGGTTGGTTTCACCTCCTACCACACTAACCCTTATTTCAACTATTTGTAATTTCTTAAAATCCCTGATTGCTCCAATGCTTTTCTTTTTCTCTTTTTATTTAACAAATGGCCTCAACTCCTAACTCACAGAGAAATATAAAGTCCATGGACTTTTACATTGTCTTTTTTACCTTCCCTACAAACTTCTGTACATCAAGTCAATTAGCTGTTATTGGCAAGCTGCAGTCAATGTTTGATCTCAGCTGATGCCTTTTTCAGCCAATCATGACAAAATGCTTCTCTAGGGATTTTAACTACTGTTAAGAGAAGCTTAATGCTTTTTTTAACCTATCATTAGAATTTCTTTTTAAAAGTCCACAGTTACAGAAAGAAAAAAATGTGTGTGTGTGTGTTTGTGTGTGTGTATATATGTATATATATATATATATATATATATATATATATATGTTTAGAGATTACTTAATTTTTGTCTGCCTTTTGCTTTTCTTCTCTGTGTGCAATACCATTCCTCTTCACTCACAAGCACATACTCTTCACAGTTACAGCTCTCACTTTCTGTGAACTAAAGACTCCAAGCAATAATCTATTTGTACTTGGAATGGAAATTGTAATGGGGTTGTCTGTCTTTCATTTGAGGCTCTTCTTTCTACATTCTAGAGTAACATGAATAATTTCTTCTGCTCTAAACATGTCAATGAGAATTGTGACATCAACAGTTCACCCTGCATTTTCATATTTATGCCCTAACTTGAACAATACACTCTACTATCAAGAAAAATTCAAGTTAATAAGGAAGAAAGACCCTCCTAAGAATCTGAACTGGCAATGATGAGTGCTGGAGAAGATGTAGAGAAAGAGAAACCTCATACACTTTTGGTGGGAATGTAAATTAGTCAGCCACTCTAGAGAACAGTATGGAGGTTCCTCAAAAACTAAAAATGGAACTCACATATAACCTAGAAATCCCCCTGCTGAGTGTGATACAAAAGAAGAGAAATCTGTGAATAAAAAGTATACCTTTACTCTCAAGTTTATTTTAGGATTATACACAGTAATCAAACTATGGAATCAAATGTCCATAAATGAATAAAGAAAATGTGATACAGATACATAATGAAATATTATTTAGCCCCCCAATGATATTCTGTTATTTACAACAATATGGATGAAAATGGAGGACATTATCATAAGTAAACTAAGCAAGAGACAGAAAGACAAATAGTGTGTGTTATAACTAATATGTAGAGTGAAAAAAATAAATTCATAGAGATATAAAGAAGAGTAATGGTTACAAGAAGCTGGAAATGATCATGGGGTGAAGGGAATAAAGAGTGGCTGGCCAATGGGTACAGAAACACAGTTAGAAAAAGGAATAAATTCTTGTGTCTGGTAGCACAATGGTTAGCAATAATTTACTGTGTATTTCAAAATAACCAAAAGAGTAGAATTGGAATATTCCTGACACACAAAAATGATAAATTCTTGAGATGATGTGTACCCCAATTGTCTTGTTTTGATCATTACGCATTGCATGCTTGTATCAAAACACCACATCTACCATATAAATATGTACAACTATTATGTATCCATAATAACTAAAATAATAAATTTTAAAAATAATGAGTTTGTAAACAAAATATGGAGAAGAACATAAACATGAAAATAACCCCTTTGGAAGCCTCAGAAAATTTTAGGAAGTGCGTTGATTTTTATAATAATGCAGGATGGGACCTGTAGCAATTTTCTTTGGGTATTAAAAAGAATATTATTTCAAGAAACATGAAAGAATTTTATTACTCTACATTTTCACTCCAGTCTACATACGTCTACATACTGATCTAAAGTTTAACAGTCACATGTAATAAAACAAATTCCCAAACTGAGTTCAGTGTTTACTCCCATAATTGCTGATTTTCTCCAGCATTTCTTATTGGTCAATAGCACCTGCACTAACTGTCAGTCATCTCTCACCTTTCCTTATCATTTCCACCACCAGTTCATCAGTCTATATGCTCTATTCTTCAACAGCTTCAAATCTCTCTTCGTTTCATCACCCATCCTCAACCCACCACCCATAGCTTTCATTCTTACCTGGTGCTATGGACTGAATATTTGTGTCCCTTTCCCACCCCTAAAGCCATACACCAAATTATTGACTTTCAGTGTGATGGTATCAGGATGTGGACCTGTGAAAACAATTAGTGTTAGATGAGGTCATGAGGGTTAGAGTCAGCAGGATGGACTAATTGCCGTATAAAAAGAAGAGACAGATCTCTTTTTCTGATCTACATGTTTCAAAACAAGGCCATCAGAAGACATAAACAGGAATCTGGCCTGCACCAAGAATCTGACTGTGCTGGCAACCCAAGCTCCAGCCTGAGTTCCAGTACTTAGAATTATAAGAAATAAGTGTTTATTTTTAAGCCATCTGGGCAATAGTGTTTCCTTCATGTTTCCAAAATTTACTAAGACACCTATGTTACCACATCAACTCCTAGAAATCCTGGCCGCCACTTATTTTGTTCTGCATTTTACTTTTGGAGCTATCTTGCTACAGAACAAAATTGGATTATCTGTTTCTAAGCTACTACTTGATTTTATTGAGTACCTACTACATGCTGGCTTCAATGCTCTGCCCTTTACCTTTAACTATTAATTTAATTTTTTTTATCTCAGCACAACTGTGAAGTAGATATTACTCTTATCATTTCATAGCCGAGTAAACTAAAGAAAAAGGTGTAATTTTCTCAATTGATGTTAGAATACAAAATACAGGATTCTTAATTGCAGCACTAAGTAGTAATGCCTAATAACACCTTTTGAAAAATTCCTTTATGTTTTACACATAAATCCTTTCATAATTTATTCCATTGACTACTTGTCTTGTCCCCTTTGACATTCTAATCACCAGTTTTTAAGCCATAATAGAGCTTCTGTGTTTTGCACATGATTCTCTGCCCAGCCCACTTAATACTCATTCTCTAAAGCTCATCATGCATGTCACCTTTTGCAAGAAACCACTCTCACGCACCCCACACACCTTATTTATGGTACTTCTTTTCTTGCCATCTTCCACAGCCCTCCCTGCTTATCTCTAACAACACTGGGTTGCCATTGTTTTTTTCTACTGCCCACCCCCAATAGTTTGTGAGCTCTTTGGGTGAAATGACTGTGTCTTGGTATGCTCAACATAGTACCTCATTGATGGCTTAGTTCCCATAAAGTCTCGTTGAATGAATCCCCTATGATCCTGTGGGTTAAGCAGTGGCCATTCCTTCCTAGCTGTTGAAGTTGTGGTTTTGTCAACCAATCTATTTCCAGCTACCCTGATGACTGAGAAGTTCAGTGTTTCAACTATTGGGTTTTCACAATTTCTTTACCTAAGAAGTTTTACAACTGTGTATAGCTTTAGAATTTTTTTTTTCTTTTTTTAGATTTTAAGTAACAATGCTTGTTTTTTGGAACACATTCCATCTAAGTCTGAAGATCTTGAGGATACAGAACTTATAGAAAATTTCAGTCTACTATTAAACTTCGGAATGTAATTTTCAAAGTGGAAACAGAATCCAGGAGTTATATTTAGTTGCTAAATTGGCATTTAGCTGGAGCAGAGTATTGAAAATTGTCTTTCAATTTTCTGTTAGCTTGTCAGCTGGTATATGTTCGATGGCTTAAAGGTATTTTATCTGCTACCAGAGTAGCCTAAGTACCGTAAAAATGATCTGTGACTAGTGGAATTAAATTTACTATGGAACAAGTGTCTTCTTATATAATAATGATCATAAAATACTGTTCCTTTATATTAAGAATATAATATGAAAAAAATGATGAGTGTTTTCATTCACAAAGGAATAGAGTTTAATAAAGGGGTTTAGGGTCACACTGTATTAATAGATAACAATATATTCATTTTCTTTATCTGAATAATAATTACATATTTTATGAGTTCAGTCATCAGTCTAGGAAAACCCATTCAATAGCAACACCAGGAATCATGTATTTTTCATTTTGTATTAATTAAATCATGCCAGACATAATACAGGTTGCGAAGATAAAGAGATTTTTCAGCAGTTACATTTCATGCTTGTTTATAAAACAGAAGGTACTTCAAATTTTCTTAACCCAATGCTTATGACTTTAATTATGAAGACCAAATGTCAACTTGTCTTTACAGGGATATTTAACAAAGCAATTGTTTCAGAAAAAAATCTTGTACAGACTATTTGTATTGCAATATTTTGGCATAGTTTTTAGGGTAAAAGCATCTCCTTTATTGCAAAAGCAAACACCTTCGGGACATATTAAATGTGGTTGCTGCTTTTTCCTAATTTTAATGTAGTATATTCAGTTTAGCATTTCTGCAAGACACCAAAGAAGATTAGTGCTAAGGGGAACAGAGAGACCACTGATAATAATAAGGATAGATATAAGTTTATGTATCTTTTATAAAACCATTTCTCAGAAATACTTAAAGAATCAAAAATTATTTTATTTTTATTTTTCAAAGGATGAGAAATGTGTTAATTTCTTTTCTATTTTGTCATTGTTGTCATCATGACCTTCCTAGAACTGAGGGAGAATTGGGCAGTTTATTAGTTTGCAATGACAGACACAACAAAATACTATGGACTGAGTGATTCCCAAAGATTTATTTTCTCACACTCTGGAGACTGGAAATCCATGATACATGTGCAGATAACATTTGGTTTCTTTTGAGACCTCTCTCCTTGGCTCGAGAAGGTTGCCTTCTCACTGCGTCCTCACGTGACCTTTCCTCTACCTGTGTACCTCCTTCTCATCTTTCTGCACATCCTAATCTTCTCATAAGGACAACAGACACATTGGATCGAGCCATCCAAAAGGCTTGATCATAACTTAATCACTTCTACAATGGTCCTACCTCTGAATATATTTACATTCTGAGTTACTGGAAGTTAGGAATTCAACATCTAAATATTGGGGTTACACAGGCAGTATCAATAGATCATCGCAAGTCATGTGATCTCTTTCTCTTTTACCTTTTGAAATTTAAATTCTTTTTTGTAAGAAAGAAGGGTTTCAGAGATTTGTATATATCTATATTGAAAGTGTCATTGTGTTTTTCTCATTGCAAGTGTTTATAGGTTTGATTCATTAAAGATAATGGATCTTATTTAAATTATGTTATTATATTACTTACCTTTATATAATGTTGCCTTTTTCTTGTGTTTCCTATGTAATTGTTTATGCATTACAAACTGTATTTATTAGGATGGTTATATTAGATGAGCCTTTCACTCTGTTCTAACATAGTAAATAGGAAAAGAGAAAGAGTTCAATGTGATTACTGTTAAAGTATACAATAAAGGTGAATATACATCTCAAAGAAGCAGAGAGTAAAAAAGTGACAAAAATTCCTCATGTGAAGTCTTCTAAACATAAATTTCAGTGGAATTAAATTGGTTAAAACTAATTTCCAAAGAGGTCAGGATATTTAATGAAATAGATTCATTAAATCAAAAGATTTTTATTGAAATAGAAAATATAATAGGTGACTGGTTTCTAGAAACCTCAATAATGTGTTCACTTTATAATACGTTTACAGTTGGGTTATCAAAAAGTTTATTATTGGCTCGCCTCTCTCTCCTTGTCCTCGGCCCCGGCCCCGGCCCCGCGCCGCCCGCACGCCATGGAGAAGACGGAGCTGATCCAGAAGGCCAAGCTGGCCGAGCAGGCCGAGCGCTACGACGACATGGCCACCTGCATGAAGGCGGTGACCGAGCAGGGCGCCGAGCTGTCCAACGAGGAGCGCAACCTGCTCTCGGTGGCCTACAAGAACGTGGTCGGGGGCCGCAGGTCCGCCTGGAGGGTCATCTCCAGCATCGAGCAGAAAACCGACACCTCCGAGAAGAAGTTGCAGCTGATTAAGGACTATCGAGAGAAAGTGGAATCTGAGCTGAGATCCATCTGCACCACGGTCTTGGAATTGTTGGATAAATACTTAATAGCCAATGCAACTAATCCAGAGAGTAAGGTCTTCTATCTGAAAATGAAGGGAGATTACTTCCGATACCTCGCTGAAGTTGCATGTGGTGATGATCGAAAACAAACGATAGATAATTCTCAAGGAGCTTACCAAGAGGCATTTGATATAAGCAAGAAAGAGATGCAACCCACACACCCAATCCGCCTGGGACTGGCTCTTAACTTTTCTGTATTTTACTACGAGATCCTTAATAACCCAGAGC
>CAUYON010023573.1:0-25024 GCA_963573935.1 Arctocebus calabarensis
CACCAGAGGCTCCAATAGCCAAAAAGCCTGGACAACTGCCGAGGAGACACCTGTGCCTTGGTGTCTCCTTCACTTCACACTTAGGACTAAATGTGGAACCCATTTCCTATGCCTAAGTCAATTTCTTGTGAATTTCCTAGGCCTCAATTCCATGAATGGACTGTATCCATTCATTGATACATTCATTCACCTTGCCCCCTGGGGAAGGGACTGTATTCATTCTTTTCCTGGAACCCATACACCTATATATACCCTGAGACCAAAGGCCTAAAGGAGGAGACGGAGAAAGACCGGCAGAGAAAAGGAGAGAGCTTCTCTCTCCCCACTTGAATTCTCTCCCTCTGCCAGGAGCTTTAGTGTTTTCTGTATTCTTTTCTGTAAATAAATTCTGTCTTACCACTGGGAGGTAGGGGAAGGAAATAATGTAATGAAGAATAATAAAATACATGTGTTTTTAAAAATAATAATAATAAATTAAAAAAAAAAAAAAAGATTACATCCTCTGATTAATCAAGATGGATTAACTCCTGAGTGATGAGATTTCTTTTCAGCCAGGGCAGATGTAATTAAGCCCAGAATAAAAAGATTCAAATGAGGCTGGGTGTGGTGGCTCACACCTGCAATCCTAGCACTTAGGGAGGCCCAGGCTCTAAACCAACCTGAGCAAAACTGAGGTTTTGCTCCTCCCCACCCCACTCCACCAGCAGTTTCCACTAAAACTAGAAAAACCAGCCAAGTACCGTGGCTTTCAGTTATAGTCTCAGCTTCTCAAGAGGCTGGGGCAAGAGGATCTCTTAAGCCCAAGAGTTTGAGGTTGCTGTGAGCTATGATGCTACAGCACTCTAGCCACCCCCTCAAAAAAAAAAAAAAAAAAAAATATTGGTGCCTGTGGCTCAGTGAGTAGGGCGCTGGCTTCATATACCAAGGGTGGTGGGTTCAAACCTGGCCCCAGCCAAACTGCAACAACAACAAAAAATAACCAGGCATGTGGCGGGTACCTGTAGTCCCAGCTACTCAGGAGGCTGAGGCAAGAGAATCACCTAAACCCAAGAGCTGGACATTGCTGTGAGTTGTGATACCACAGAACTCTACCCAGGGCAATGAAGTGAGACTCTGTCTCTTAAAAAAAAAAAAAAAAAAAAAAATTTCATATATTTTGAATTTCACTGTAAGAAGTAAAGCCTGATTGGGCGGCACCTGTGGCTCAGTGAGTAGGGTGCCAGCCCCATACACGGAGGGTGGCAGATTCAAACCTGGCCCTGGCCAACTGCAACAAAAAAATAGCCGGGTGTTGTGGTGGGCACCTGTAGTCCCAGCTACTTGGGAAGCTGAGGCAAGAGAATCGCCTAAGCCCAAGAGCTGGAAGTTGCTGTGAGCTATGACACTACTGCCCTCTACCAAGGACGACAAAGTGAGACTCTGTCTCTAAAAAAAAAAAGAAAGAAAAAGTAAAGCCTGATTATTATCTTGGGCATTTATCTGACCACAGAAGAACTTCTCAGTCCTTTCCATGCCTTAATGTCCTTGGGAGTGGCTCTTGGCCTCCTTGGGCAAAGCCCAGAGCTTTGCTTCTGCTTGATGTTCGTGATGGTGGGGTGGGGAGTATCACTAAAAAACAAATTCACTGGTACAAAATCTGCTTTTACCCTAAATGTAATCTAACATTTTCATTTCATAAGATATAAGGTGAACAATGCAGGAAAAATCACAAAGAAAAAACATCATAAAACCCAAAAATAGGCATTCTGTAACATGATAAGCCAAGTTCTTAAAATGAAAAGCCATTTTGAGGTTGCCGGCCCCATATACTGAGGGTAGTGGGTTCAAACCCGGCCCCGGCCAAACTGCAACAAAAAAATAGCTGGGCGCTGTGGCGTGTGCCTGTAGTCCCAGCTTCTTGGGAGGCTGAGGCAAGAGAATTGCCTAAGCCCAGGAGTTGGAGGTTGCTGTGAGCTGTGTGACTTCCACAGCACTCTACCGAGGGTGATAAAGTGAGACTCTGTCTCTACCAAAAAAAAAAAAAAAAAAAAAGCCTTTTTGAGACAGTTGGTGAACAAAGACTGAGTGACTAATAAACCATCCTTTTTTTTTTTTTTAATAGAGACTCTCTTTGTCACCCTTGGTAGAGTGCCATGGCATCACAGCTCTTGGGCTTAGGTGATTCTCTTGCCTCAGCCTCCTGAGTAGGGGAATATAGGCACCTGCCATAACGCCCAGCTATTTTTTGTTGCAGTTTGGCTAGGGCCAGGTTCGAACCTGCCACCTTCGGTATGTGGGACTGGTGCCCTACTCACTGAGCCACAGGCACCACCCTAAATCATACCATATTTTTTTTATTTTCTTTTAACCTTTTTATTTATTTATTTATTTATTTTGAGACAGAGCCTCAAGCTGTCACCCTGGATGCAGTGCTGTGGCATCACAGCTCACAGCAACCTCCAATTCCTGGGCTCAAGCGAGTCTCCTGCCTCTGCCTCCCAAGTAGCTGCAACTACAGGTATCCACCACAACACCCGGCCATTTTTTGGTTGCAACCGTCATTGTTGTTTGGCGGGCCTGGGCTAGATTCGAACCCGCCAGCTCAGGTGTACATGGCTGGCGCCTTAGCCACTTGAGCCACAGGCACCAAGCCTTATTTATTGATTTATTTTTGCAGTTTTTGGTGGGGGCCAGGTTCAAATCCACCACCTCCGGTATATGGTGCCGGTGCCCCACTCCTTGAGACACAAGCACCACTCAATCCTCCCATGTTTTAACTGCAATGGGTTAAAAAGACACATAGCTGAAGTGTGGCGTGAGACATTGTGTTTATGATTTACTTTAAAATATTTAGAGACATGTTTATCTCAGCTCAATTTACGATCACCAAGATGAGGAAACAACCTAAATGACCATCAACTCAGGAATGGATTAACAAATTGTGGTATATGTATACCATGGAAAAGTTTTAGCTATAAGAAAACATGGTGACTTTACATCTTTTGTATTAACCTGAATGGAGTGAAACATGTTTTTAGTAAAGTATCACAGGAATGGAAAAGCAAATATCCAATGAACTGAATACTATGAAGTCAGGAGATGATCTATCTAATTCGCACCCACATAGGAGAAAAACTCAATTCAATTCAAGTTGGAGGCAGGAAAATGAAGGAGGGAGAGGCAGGAGGAGGGGTTGGTGTGCTTCCACTTAATGGGCACAATGTTGAGGTTGCATGGCATACCTTTGGTTTGGGGACACATCTACCAAAGGGACTTTACCTAACAAATTTGAATACTGTGAACTGGTTGTACTTTCATATTAACCTGAAATTAAAAAACAAAATACTTGGCTCGGCGCCTGTGGTTCAACGGGGCTAAGGCGCCAGCCACGTACACCTGAGCTGGCGGGTTCGAATCCAGCCCTAGGACCCGCCAAACAACAATGACGGCTGCAACCAAAAAATGGCCGGGCGTTGTGGCGGGTGCCTAAAGTCCCAGCTACTTGGGAGGTGGAGGCAGGAGACTCGCTTGAGCCCAGGAATTGGAGGTTGCTGTGAGCTGTGATGCCATGGCACTCTATCCAGGGTGACAGCTTGAGGCTCTGTCTCAAAAAAAAAAAAAAAAAAAAAACTTAGGCACAAAAACCTAAATACTTTTTTTTTTTTTGCAGAGACAGAGTCTCACTTGTCGCCCTTGGTAGAGTACCATGGCATCACACAGCTCCCAATCTCCACGTCCTGGGCTTAGGCGATTCTCTTGCCTCAGCCTCCCGAGTAGCTGGGACTACAGGCGCCCGCCACAACGCCCAGCTATTTTTTCTGTTTTGCACTTCTGCCAAGGCCGGGTTTAAACCTGCCACCTTCGGTAAATGGGGCCAGCACCCTAATCCATGAGCCACAAGCGCCACCCTCAAACAAATACTTCAACATGTTACTAATTATTCTTGAAAGTACAGGCAAAGGCCAGGCAAGGTGGCTCAAGCCTGTGATCCTACCACACTGGGAGGCCAACGTGGGTGGATTGTCTGAGGGTCAGGAGTTGGAGACCAGCCTGAACAAGAGCGAGACTCCGTCCTTAAAAAATAGTTGAGAGTTGTGGCCAGCACCCATAATCCCAGCTATTCAGAAGGCTAAGGCAAGAGATTCACCCAAGAGTTTGAGATTTCTGTGAGCTATGCCATGGCACTCTACCGAGGACAAAGTGAACCTGTCTCAAAAAAAAAAAAAAAAAAGTGCAGGCAAGAAGGCATTCTTAAACCATTCTATTTAGTTTGAGAATGTTCAAAGAAAAAGTCTAAACCAGTCGTTCTCAATCTTCCTAATGCTGCGACCCTGTAATACTATTCCTCATGTTGTGGTAACCCCCAAACACAAAATTATTTCCTTTGTTTTTTTCTTTTTTGGAGACAGAGCCTCAAGCTGTCACCCTGGATAGAGTGCCATGACATCACAGCTCACAGCAACCTCCAATTCCTGGGCTCAAGCGAGTCTCCTGCCTCTGCCTCCCAAGGAGCTGGGACTACAGGCGCCCACCACGACGCCTGGCCATTTTTTGGTTGCAGCCGTAATTGTTGTTTGGTGGGCCGGGGCTAGATTCGAACCTGCCAGCTCAGGTATACGTGGCTGGCACCTTAGCCCGTTGAGCCACAGGCGCTGAGCCATAAAATTATTTTCTTTTTCTTTCTTTTTTTTTTTTTTTTGAGACAGAGCCTCAAGCGGTCACCCTGGGTAGAGTGCCGTGGCATCACAGCTCACAGCAACCTCCAATTCCTAGGCTCAAGCGAGTCTCTTGCCTCAGCCTCCCAAGTAGCTGGGACTACAGGCGCCCGCCACAACGCCCAGCCATTTTTTGGTTGCAGCCATCATTGTTGTTTGGCAGGCCCGGGTTGGATTTGAACCCGCCAGCTCAGGTGTATGTGGCTGGCCCCTTAGCCCGTTGAGCCACAGGCACCGAGCCCTCCATCTTTTTTTAATGGCTGACTAGTATTCCATGGTGTACATACACCACAGCTTGTTAATCCATTCCTGGGTTGGTGAGCATTTAGCTTGTTTCCACATTTTGTTGATTGCATTTTTTTTTAATTGAAAAAGAAATCTGAGTCTTGTCCGGTAATGGGATTGTGTGATGGAGGAAAGGATCCTATTACAGGCAGAAGGAGATGGAATACTAGTGAGAAAGAGTAAAATGGATTTTTATGTCTTATTTGAGAGTTTAATAGAATTGATATAAAATAGGCTTCAACTATTCACATACTACTTCCAATTTTTGTCATGTCTGAATATATATGTGTTATAATTTGCTTCATGTTTTTCATTAAATCAACTTTAAATTTATTTGCTTTTTCGGTGCAACCTTGTGCTGCATTCTTTTTTTTTTTTTTTTTTTTTGAGACAGAGTCTCACTACATTGCCCTCAGTAAATCGTTTCAGTAAAGTGCTGTGGTATCACAGCTCACAGCAACCTCAAACTCTTAGGCTTAATCAATTCTTTTGTCTCAGCCTCCCGAGTAGCTGGGACTACAGGTACCTGCCACAATGCCCAGCTATTTTTCGATTGCTATTGTTTAGCAGGCCTGGGCCAGGCTCGAACCCACCACCTTCAGTGTATGTGGCTGGTGCCCTACTCACTGAGCCAGGGGCGCTGAGCTGTGTTGCATAATATTTATGAAGTTTTCATGTGCTAGCTCTTTTTCTTTCCTAATACATGTTCAATACCTAAATGCAGTGTTAAAATAAAAAAAATGCAAGCCTTTGTGGCATCTAAAATCGTTTCTTATGCCACCAGGGCTATCATGAACTCATTCTCCTACTACACTGACAGGTAAGTTACATGTAAAGAAAAATGCCCTCTGGGGCAGCTAAATATAATGAGCTAACAGGTGGCCTCCAAGATCGGAGGGACTATCCTCAGGTTACTCTGGCTGCCTTCCTGGTGCAGAGGTGGGACTATTTTCAGGTTACCCTGGCTGCCAGTGCAGAGGTGCACAGACCAGCTACCCCCCCCTCCCCCCCTGCGCAGGGACAAGGCAACCTCCTGTGGCTTTCTACCACAGACTGACTTCTGGCCTTGGACGCCATCAAGAACAAGCAGAGTACTTCTTTCACTTGAAAGTTCTCCACATATTCAGAGGTTTCCTTTCAACAAATATTTGCGTGCCAATGATGTTTTGGGTACGAAACTAGATCTTAAAGATCTAAAACATTTTGAAAAGTCATTTTCTATAGGAACTTTCTGTTTAGCAGTATTTGTACCTCTGATCTCTGCCCCTCCTACCCTGTCCCGACTCCTCAGCATGACTGCTTCTTTCAACCTTTGCTCAAGGCAAGGATAGGAATTTCCTCGTCAGCACATTGGCATTTAAGGCTGATGGCAACACTGGAGATATAGTCTTGCCTGCACAGAGCTTAGAAAGTCCTGGCCACTTTTCTGCACTAATGCAGGTTGAGATTACCCTGTCTTTGGGGGTAGCCACTTCGTTGACTCATAATGAGTTAGTCATCAGCTAAAGTCCCAAATCTTTCTTTCTGCTACTTTAACCTAGGACTTCCCCATCCTGTCTGCATCCAGCTGTATCTTTTAAAAATCTACCAAATTTCACTTTGTGAGACTTAGTCCTCTGTGGCTTTGCAGCAAGTGATAGGAGGTCATTTTGTGTAAACCTCTCCTTTTAGAGAGAAGACGGAGGCTGAAGGAAATCCCTGACTTGCCAAATGAAAGCTGCAGTGGGGGAACCCGGCCCTGAAGCGTTGGGGCAGGTGTCCAGACCCAAAATGTGATGCTTTTCACTGCTTACAGGCCACCCTGTGGTCAAGTTTTTAAATATTTTTTAAATTTCAGATTAATATGAGGGTACAAATGATTAGGTCACACTGTTTTCATTTCTAAGGTGAAGTTCAAGTTGTAGTTGAGTCCTTCACCAGGAAGGGTGAATATACTTACCCACAGCTTATAGAACAAGGGTCAGCAAACTATACCCTGCAGGCCACATCTTCCCCACCCTCTGGTTTTGCAAATAAAGTGTTACTGAAACACAGTGGGGTCTTTATATGTTGTCAGTGGCTGCTTTCCTGCTACAAGGGAAAAGTCCAGTAGGTACTGCAGAGAATGCCCGGCCGGCAAAGCCTAAAACACTGACTATCCAGCCCTTCAAAGAAAAAACTTGCCAGCCTCAATTATAGGAGAAAGAAAGCAGGAAGAAAATGCTACTTTATTAAAGTATCTAGCTCACTATAAACCCTTTCTGTTCTTTAGTGACAGTGTCAAGGAAATATAAAATGGCTACAATGTCCTAAGGTGCATGCAACCTCAAGGAGTGGTCACAACCACCGAGTGTGAGATGCCAGTGAGCACCAGCAGCCCCAGTCACTGCTCTGTGGGGCACAGCTGAAGTGTGAGGCCGATACTTCATGAGTTTGTTTTCTTATGAAGAGACAACTAGTACAAGCAAATGGGACTTTCACCTGCTTATGGTCAAACTGTGGCATTCAATCAGAAACAGGCAGTTTTCTTTAAGCTTTAAATCTGAGTTTTTTATCCGAGTGCACTGTGATCATCTGCTCGTGTGTCTGCCTCCCCTATACACCTAAGCAGCGTCGGGATCCCAAACGCCGACCTGATACTCAGAAGGGGCTCAATATACAGCGGGTACCCCCCCAAAACTGTACACACATTTTAGAAAGAAACAAAAAACTGTGTTAAAATTGTTACAATTTAATATATACCGATAATGTTTGCTATCTTATATATCGTTATCTTCTATCTCTTGTAATTGCAGGAGGGAAATGTGACTTATATATTACAACTTTTTTTTGTTAAATTATAGCTGTGCACATTAATGCAATCATGGGTTACAATGTGCTGGTTTCATATACAATCTGAAATATTTTCATCAAAGTGGTTAACATAGCCTTCAGGGCATTTTCTATTTACAGAACAAGAATTTGTGTAAACAAATTCTTACTGGATGCAGAATATAAATACCTGTACCCTTCTAAGATGCACCATAGGTGTGGTCCCACCAATTACCCTCCCTCCACCCATCCTCCGCCCTCCCTTCCCCTCCTCCCCTTCCCCCTTTCCCCATTCTCTTGTGCTATAATTGGGTTAGAGCCTTCATATGAAAGCAAAGTATCTCAAGAATGGAGGAAAAAGTATCCAATGTTAGGGCAGCGCCTGTGGCTCAGTCAGTAAGGCGTCAGCCCCATATACTGAGGGTGGTGGGTTCAAACCCAGCCCTAGCCAAACTGCAACAAAGAAATAGCTGGGTGTTGTGGCGGGCTCCTGTGGTCCCAGCTACTCGGGAGGCTGAGGCAAGAGAATTGCCTAAACCCAGGAGTTGGAGGTTGCTGTGAGCTGTGTGACACCATGGTACTCTACCCAGGGCCATAAAGTGAGACTCTGCCTCTATAAAAAAAAAAAAAAGTATCCAATCTACTCAGTCCTACTATGAAACTAATACACATTACAATTTTAATGCAGTTTTCTCCTTTCTTAAAATGTGTATAGATTTTTTTGGCACCCTCTGTATATTTAAAGCAAGGTGTGGAGCTCTCTGATGATCTTTAAACACTATTGATGTTGTTATTAGGCATTGCACAAGTTTGCCTTGGAAGGGTATATTGATTCAGTGACATGGAAGGATTATGCCAATCCCTACAAGACAACTCAATTTGAAAACCATGTCAGCAATCACACAAGTAAATTATGCTAATCTTCTAATATGGTAAAGTTTGTTAAAACAACAAAGCTGACCTCATTAACTCATTCCTTTTTTTATGATCATAGCTGAATCTGAAGAAAAAATGAACATTCCCTGAGGAGTTAGAACTAAAAAGCAAAACTGGTTTTTTTCCCCCAAGAGAGAACAAAGCTAATAGTTCCTCTAGGACAGCGGTTCTCAACCTGTGGTTCGTGACCCACAGGAACCGTATAAAAGGGTTGCAACATTAGGAAGGGTGAGAATCACTGCTCTAGGAGGAAATGTATCTTCAACTGGTCCAGTTTTTATTGGCCATATTTTAACTCTAGAGGCACTGACGGTGTCACTCTAAAATTGAGACACTCTTTAAACTTTGATCTGATTATAATCCAAAATTTAGAACTCCCTGAGAGGGGCTTGTAGATGACAATTTACATATAAGTCTTGCTAATTCAATAAAACATGTCACAGCAGGGCGTACCACGCATGTGCTTCCTGTGATGTCTTAGCAACCTCTTCATATAAATAGTTAACATGACTCATATCACAGGGATCGTTTGTTATATTCTTGTTTTGCCAGTTAGGTTGGTTCCACAGCTAAAAGCTTGGCACGGAAATACAGAAACTCTGGACAACGGGTGTGTAGCCACATAGCAGCTGCATCTGAGGGCATTTCTGAATAAGCACAGATGTCTTTAGGGTGGCTATGTAGTTTTGAGCCCAAGTGCTGACAAAACATTTTAAATACCATCACGTTGCTAGGCTGGCACACCACCCAAGTTGTTAGTGGCACCCACTATTTGTTAAAATAATGGACTTTATTTTCCCATTCTTTATTTTCAACTAAGAAGTACTGAAAACAAAATAGTCCAACAGAGGCAGACTGTGAAATGAAAGATGATCACAGCCTTGGGAGAGTCCACCTTCACTTCCTACAAGTCGGTTCAGGCACGTGGCCTACGCACCCTCTGATTCACACTCAGATATTTATGGCAGCCAAGGCATTAGTTCTTGATCCACTTAAGAAGGCCTGGAAGGTAAGTAAGGAATGCTGATGTGATACACAGTTTTACCCAGGATCCCAAAACAAAGCCTAGACACCGAAGCACCGTTCTTTATCCAGACTTAGGTTTATTTAGGTTGTCCTGCAAATGTCTCCTTTTGGAAGAAAACAAGCAGCACCATAAAGTTTAACTTGAAGCTTTTAAAGATTTCTAAGATTAATGAACAAGGTTCATTACAGCTTCTCGTGAGGATCTAACCAGTCATATGCAAGAACCATGGGTTGCTTTATAAGTGGAAAATTGTTTAGGCTCTCACCCACCCAAATTGCTTTCATTAGGGAGGGGAAAGAGATAGAAAGAGCTGAACAGAAAAACGTTACAGAAAGTTCTTAAACCCCCAAACTAAAACTGTTCACACACATCTCCTCCTTTAGTCTAAGTGGCTTTGCAAAATACACAACTGACCTCACGTTGATGGCACCTCATATAATGAACCTATTCTTTCTCAAAGAAAGGTTCTTTTTACAGGGTTGGCCACAGAGAAAAAAGAGGTGGAGTCATCATAGTGTAAATATCCTCTCTTTATTCAGGCCATTATTTCTGTACTGTTTTGGGTACTAAGAAGTCAATGGGCCCAAGTTGTATCAGAACACAACAGTCTAATTTAGCTGGCTTCTGATATCATATAAGCTTTGGTTGCTAGTATTTTTAATTCAAAAGAAAATAATATTCAGGAGAATAGGTAGTGTAATAATAAAGCAGGAGTTTATGTAAACAGTCTGCTGGATATCTGCAGTATTTCACTGGCCTTGTCCCTAGAGAAACAACTTCTAGGCAGATGAAAGCCCCACAGAAATAAGCAACCACTGCGTGCGATTCGCCACCACATTCAGTTACGATGACTCAGTCTCCAGCCGCTCTGCCACTGCTGACCTCCCTTCTCTGAAATTTTGCCAGGGCAGATAACCAAATTATGCTGGATAGAAATTTTAATGACTAGAACAAAACCCCCACCTTTAACAAAAATCACTAATCACAAGATAGTGCTTACAACTATCTACTTTTTGTAAAAAGCCAAAGCACCTATAACACCTTATTTTAAGAAGAAATAATTGCTCCTTGTCAACTAATGTATTTACATTAATAGGCTCTAGGATTAATTTTGTATTTTTAAATTGGATATAGACATCTTCAGTATTCTAGAATTAATTCTACCTTGCATGGAATTTGTAGTCATCCAGTAAATTTTCGACCATACGTGAGGAATAATCTACATATCATATTTTGGACCTGAGGAAAGAAATTGCTTAAAGTAGAGCTGATGTCTCTCTGTGAAACTGTTAACTCACACGATTTGGAGGGCAGGTAGATGTGCTGTTCTTAAAAATAAATCTCCCTTTCTTTGTGCCTTAGCTAATCCACCATAAATAAAGACTGTGATCACAACAAGTAGAAAACAATCATCGAGTGGTATCAGTAAGAATTGCAAAGTATCAATCTCTCATAGATAACCTAAAGCTAACATGAGCAATGAAAAATAATACTCTAGGCCAGGTACAGTGGCTCACGCCTGATTTCCTAGTGCTTTGGGAGACTAAGCCAGGATCACTTAAGCTCTGGAAACCACCTCGAACAAGAGTGAGACCCCAAATGTAATTTAAAAAAAAAATTGGCTGGGCTTTGGCAGGCACCTGTAGTCCCAGCCACTCTGGAGGCTGAGGTAAAAGGATCTCTTAAGCACAAGAGTTTGAAGTTGCTGTGAGCTATGATGCCACAGTGGCACTCTACCCAGGGTGCCAGAGTGAGACTCTATCTCAAAAAAAATAATAATAACAATAAAACCATAGACATATGAATGCCCTTGGTAACTTGGATTTTCCAGAATTAACTCTACTCATCTGCTTATGACTGTACTGACCTCAAGTTCCACTGGAGGTACATCCACACCAAAATTTACCCTGGCAGCAGTCACTCATCAGAGAACAAGGAAATATGAAAAAATCATTCAGGGAAACATCTCCTAAATCCCCCCAAATTCTGACTGTATGTTTTCTTCTAATAAATTTTTAATTTTAGAATAGTTTTTGATTTATAGATAAGTTGTAATGATAGTAGAGAGAGTTCTTATATAACTCACACCCAGCTCCCCTCTTGTTAACATCTTAGTATACATTTGTTATGATTAATAAACCGATACTGACACATTATTGTTGACTAAAATCCATACTTTACCAGATTTCCTTAGTTTACCTAATGTCCCCTCTCTGTTTCGTGAAAGCACATTACATTTAATTGCCATGTCTCCTCTTGGCTGTGACAGTTTCTCAGACTCCTCTGGTTTGTGGCAACTGTGACAATTTTAAAGAATATTGTTAAGGTCTGTTGTACAACGTCCCTCAGCTGGGATTTGTCTGATGTTTTTCTCGCTGGGGTTATGGGTTTGGGAGGAAGATTGCAGAGGTAAAGTGCCATTTTCATCACGCCATCTCAAGGGTACGTATATAAACATGACTTAACAACTATGGATGGTGACCTTGGTCACCTGACGGAGAGAGTGTTAGTCTGGATTCTCCACTATTTATTTATTCAATCATGTATTAGTATGGATATTTATTTTATACTTTGGGTTATAATCCAATACTATTTTATTTATATTTTTTGCTCAAATTATTTCAGCTTTGGCCAATGGAAACTCAAGAAAAGAGAAAAATACCTTGTTCTTTTTATAGAAGAATAATATTAGAAACCAAGGTCTGAGCACCAGAAACATATGTTTTTAAATATAACTAGACCTAGACATGAAGAACTTGCAAAATGATACACTTTGAGGGTGTTAAAACTGGTGAAGGGAAAGTAACAGAAACCTTCCAGCTCCATTTTTATAGATTAATGAAAAAATCCGGGTAGCTTTCACTTTGGGCATTTCCTATCACCCAGAAAGAAATGTTATTATATTTTATTTTTGTGTAATAGAGTCAATGCATTTGCAAAGGTGCTAAGGCTTGAAAGAACTCCTTTTATGTTGTTTTCAGACTTCTATTTTTTCAGCAAAAGTACTATTTTAATCTTTCAAAAAAAATCTGCGTGTATGTGCATATGTGTATTTGTGTGTATATGTATACACACACACACATATATATATATACTCTGTGCCCCGATAGCCAAATAAGGTCTGTACTTAATAAACTGATAAGTATGATATTGACATGATAAAGCCATGAGTCCAGAAATCCAGCTTCAATAAATAATATGCAGAGGGAACAGATTACCAGATCTTCTCTGATAAACTAAGGTCACACCTCAAAACATCCTCTCCCTTGTTTTCCCTCTGAGGTCACAGAGGAGACAGGTGACAGAGGCAGGAAGCATTTGGACATCACCAGCAATCAAATACAGAGGTATCAAGTCCCATCCAGCCAGGTGTCCTCCTCAGAACTGATGCCATCAGTCCAAGTCATGGGGAGACTGCTTTAAGATGATCATTCATGATAAGTATCTAGGTATTTTTTAATTCAAACTTAAATACTGGTGCTTCCAAAAACTCTTCCCTAAATCTCTGAGATCTCAACAAATTGTGATTCAACAATGAAAAGAGGCAGTGAGAATTCTGGGAGAAGATAAGTATTCTCATCCAAACCAGACTGATTATGAACGGAAATACTTGGAATCCCATGCATACCTGTGATGAGGCTAACAACATTTCCTTCATTTTCATTGTACACCTGCACCCTTAAACCAACTAACACAAACTAGAAGTTCCCTTGTGCACACCAGCAATGAAAGGTTCAAGTCTCAGACAAGCTTTTGTCCAAACTTCATCATGTCATAGTGTGTTCCCACATAATATTTTACTTTCATAGACATAGCTGGGGCATTATACATCAGTGTACATGACATGAATAGAAGTCACTAGCTGGAATGGTGAAACAGCCAAAGGGTAGGAAAAAAAATTCAGATAGAGTTTAGCAGTTTTGCTTATGTCCCAGTGCTGGGTCAAGAATACTGAGTCAAAGACAAAGACCTGGGCTCAAATCTGATTTTGCTATTCCCTGGCTCCATGGACACAGGTAAATTATTTTATACATTGGAGTCTCTGTTTCATCAGCCATCTACTGAATACTGATTTGGATATTACTAACATGATTCCATCGTCTAATGTACTGCATTCCTGGGCATACTGAGATGGGTACCACCCTTAAAATGATTCAGATCAGCAGAGTCAAGGAGAACACAACCAGGGTTCAGATAATTGTACGTATTTTAAAACTTCCTCCTAGCGGCTGCTGGGTTATAAGTAAAGTGCTGAGAAAAGAGGGGTTGGGGAAGGATGAGAACTGCCATGTTCCAAGTGATGTGTAACAACTGATGTGTCTATTTGGGTGCAACAGACACTGTGTAGGAGTCTTCACCTGGTAATTTCCTAACTCTTATCTGGATGAGCACAGTCATGGAAGAGCCACAGAGGCTCAACATGTTTGTTGACGGCCAGGTAGGTATGTTGGTGGGTGTGCTGCCCTCCCAAGGGAAAAGGAAAACTGAATGCGGAGAAGTAAGGACCAAGGCCCCAGAGTTACAACAGCAGCTGCTTACTGGACGGACAGTAGGATTCTAATTTGTGTTTTTAAATTGCAACTTATTTCACAGGTGAAGCACATTCTAGCTAACACTCCAAGATCATAGATGTTGAAATGCAAAGTGTTGCTTGTTGTCTCCATCAAAGCCTCACTTTTTCAAACCTTTAAGAGAAAGAGAGGAGCAGAAAGGAGAAAGCAAACCAGCCTTCTGCTCTCAAAAATGACCTACAGCTACAAGTTATTACCAAAGAATTTTTATGTCAAATGATTTAAAAACCAGAGGAAGCCTTAAAAAAAAAACAAAGTTTTAAGTGTATGAGAACAACACTTCCTGCCAGAAGGATTTCCTGTTTCAGGCCACCACAGCCCCGTGGAGAAACATCCGCCCCGTGGCGGCTGGAGAGCACTTCTCTCTTCTACTCACCCTTCCTCCCCCACGAAGGTGACATACAGCTTGTTTCTTTGCAGGTCTTTTCTGGAGTAGCCCATGATCTGATTAAAAGCATCTTCTAGTAAGTGATCTCTTCGGATAATTAGCCTGCCCGTAAAGAGAGAATTTTAGAAATACAGATTATTTCCTAATCCTCCCTTTCTAGAATTTCCCACTTGCCACTTAATTTCCATTCACCACACATAACCAGGCAAGAAGAAGCAGAGTTACTTAATATCACTGCTGTCTACAATTTTGGTCTTTAACTCTTAATAGCATTAGCAAAAGTTACATAAGAAAACCACTGGTAAATAGAGCACCCCACCTATGACTTGTAAGAACAATTGCAGAATCCTTTCCGAATGGGTCAAGTTAATTTATCCAAAAAGGAAAATGATCGTACAACCACACACATGCACACACAGACTTTTGTTTAGTAAAGCAAGAATAACCCTCTAAGGTAATGTTTTAAACCTCAATGCACCTAGACAAGGAATTCAATTACTAAGTGTCCAGAAAGATGACTGTGAGAACCGGGGCGGGGGGGGGGGGGTGCTTCCAAAGCAGAGGATTTTACAATTGTGCTTAATTTAATTTTAAATTAAATGCATCTTGAGATTCCCTAAGGGATGGATACACATGAATGACTCCTGTGCCTTGTGATGATGACAATTAAAGTCCTCCTTCCATAGTTATCAATTTTTCCTTAATGTTAATGGCAATGCACAGTGAGATAATGAGGCTGATAGTGAGATACAGCATGGCTGCTGTATCACCCAGGACTTCAAAGTCAGGTGTGAGCTAAGTTAAGCTCAGAGAGGTGTGGTATTTGGGTCAGACTGACTTTTCTGAGAGCAATGAAGATGAAATTTAATGGAGCAATACCACTAGTGCACAGGGCAGTGGGCCGTGCGGCTGCTGCTGGGCTGGCCCTTGGCCCCTGTCAGGCCTTCAGTGGAGACCATGCCCCCATTGTCCTCTCTCAAGTGGTGGGGTGCTCACCAGTGGGTATGTGGGATGGGGTAGAGATGAGGAGGAGAGAAGGATGTTATCATAAGTAGGAAGTGAAAACAATTCTAGGCCAAACAATTCAGTTTCCCCACTTAAAGGAAGGTAGAGAAAGAAAGGCAGAAATGACATTCATGACACATTCTGTGGTGAAGTTCATTTCACAGAACCATGAAGAGCTGAGCAGTGTTCTTACATTCAGGACAGCTCAGGAGACAGGGACTTCGAAAACAGGATACTGTGACAGCCTTTATGTCAACAGACAGGTGTTTTTCAGAAGGACAAAAATCAGCTTTTATTTTGCATTTTTACATGGAAAGTGGCAATGTTTGTTTTAAAATCTTAAGCTTAATTCCAGAGTGATATTTTAGATGAAACTAATCTAAAGCAAAGGCTGGTCATCCTGAGTCACATCAGTTTCTTAAATTCCCACCAGTGTCCCGTCCTTTCCCCATCTATAAGTCATGCGCCTGGTATCACTTTGACTTACTTCAATTTCCCTGGGCCTTGTCCATATCCTTTAGTCTCTAATTTCCTGTAAAAGTTCCTTAGTTTGGCTTCAAAATCTCGCTTGTAAGGGGCTGGAGCCCTGGCATTGGCACGCTGAGTACCTACAGCAAACCACGAAAAGAGAACAATCTGGATTTGTGCGTTGTCCTAATGTTTATCACATCAACGTGAAAAAATACTCTGACAGTTAACAAGTAAGGGAGGGAACACTTTCAGCTTCTCTTTCTTTGTCTCTCCTAGTTGAAGGATGTAACAAACTGTAACCAAGGTCGTAAGAGGTATCTTCTTTGTGGCATTTTGGTTGAGAATAAAAATCCTGCTAAATAGTTATAATATTGCCATATGTTACTCAAATATGAGTCACACCAATATGAGTCAAGCAGAATTACTCATGTCTAATGGTAACTGTTCAGGATGGAAGGTCTTTGCTTGCTGCTGAAATGATGTCACCACAGTTAGACACAAAGTTACAATGTGAACGTATGCAGCATACAGTATATTGGGCTAGAATAGTGAGTTTTTATCATTCACTATAAATTCCTTACCACCCTCCCCCCAAAACTGTCCTTCAGACACACATTATCACAAAGAATGACTTTAGATACATAACTACATGTATTTCATTATCAGGATAAAATAACTATTATATAAAAACAGAATCCAGACATCATTGCCCATATCTCCCATATCCCATATCTTCTGGTTGTATAAAAAGTGAATAATACTAATATTTACTACATCCTTAATACATTATGTGCCAAGATCTGTGACTATTTACAGAATAGCAAATATATTTTAGTGTTAGTCAATGGCAGTATCATTAACAAAATGTAAAAGTAATGTAGCTTGTACTCTTTCTATAGAAAAATCTGGCTTTGTGTTGTAAAAGTGACTAAGCAACAAGGCAGGCTATAAAACTGATGATGAATATGAGAATCAGACACATAGCTATGACAGAAACACTGGGTATTTCTACTAAATATTTCCATGAAAGAAACCAGAAAGCAAAAATTGCCAAGTCTTGTTCATCGCATATGATGTAAATTCATTAAAAGTTTCTTGAGCAAATCAATCAACTAAATGGTTCTTATTCACCACTAATCTGGGTTAGGTTCTGCAGAAGATGCCCTCAATGAACAAAGTGGGGTTGCTGGAGTAGATACCTTAGGTAGGGAGGCAGAAATAAAACATCAAACAATTAGAGAATAATTAAGTCCTAAGCTAGATAGTCACGTCTATAACCCTGGGGCTGTATCCAGTCATATAGATCTATTTTGTTTGCCCCACAATCTTTTTTGGAAGAGTTTAAATTAATTACCAACATCTGAAAATTAGGAGTTTTCAAGTAAAAAAAAAAAACTACACTTTTCTCTTGAAAATTATTTGGGAAATCTTGCAATAACAAGCTTGAGTCTCCTTGGGGATTTGGCAGGCAGCTGCACCCAGTCTGTTAGCAGAGGCCCAGGTTTCACACTCTGCTATAGCCACTCAGTGACACTGGCTACCTGGCCTCCTCAGCATTTGCATTTGAGACCAGTGTCGCAGAAAAGTAATAGTAATGTTAGAGAGAAGGAATGAGTATAAGTAGAGATCAAAGTAGAAAAAAACTTGGGGAGAAGGCTTAATTGGAACCAAACCCTGCAAATAAGAAAAATCAGATTTTATATAGAGCAGAGTAGCAAGGGCTGGAATAAGCATTTCCCATGTGTTCAGAAGTTGCTAAGAGGATCCTAAAGGGAAGTGGGATGACTAGGAGAATAAGTGGGAAATTTAATCAATCAGAAGGTTTGGAACCAAATTATAAGAAGAAGTTTAAAAATCCATTAGAGGAGAATGGGCATAGTAGTGCCAACGGAAGGAAGAAGACTTTATGCATTCCTGGGCAAGGGTACAACATCCAAGTGGTGTTTTATTTAAGAAATTATTTTCAGACTGTGTTGAGTGGGCAAGAGGAAAGAGCCCCACTTAGGACTTGCTGCATCAATCGAAGCCTGGGGGGATAGGCCTAGACTGGAGTGGGTGACTCAGACCACAACTTATTTTATGAGAAATAAACATGGGGAACAGAGTAGATCAGTAAAGAAGAGGAATTTGAAGTGCTGATGATAATGTAAAGAATTTTTTGTAATAAGAACAACAGCTATGGGCTGGGCATGGTGGCTCATGCCTGTAGCACTCTGGGAGGCTGAGGCAGGTGGATTGCTTGAGCTCAGGAGTTTGAGACCAACCTGAGTAAGAAGAGTGAGATCCTGTCTCTACTAAAAATAGAAAAATTGAGGCAAGAGGATCATCTGAGCCTAATAGTTGGAAGTTGCTGTAAGCTATGACATCACAGCACTCTACCCAAGGCAATAGCTTGAGATTCTGTCTCAAGAAAAAAAAAAAAAGAAAGAAAAAAAATCAACACCTATCATTTATTAAATGCCTTGTATACATTATGGACAATGCACTTGACATAGGGGATTGTGGGAAATCTTCACAAGTCCATGAAGCAGGTATTATGATAACCGTTATCACCACTTTGCAACTAGGGAAAATGAAGATGCAATTTCCTGCTGAAGTCATATGCCAGTGACAGCAGGTTTGGGTTTTGAGCCAGATCTATCTGATGCTACAAGTAGTGTGGAAGAGGAATGAGTATATGGTGAACAGGGGTATGTGAAGCTTCCTACACATTGAACTGGTGATGACAGCTGGCCAAGAGGACATGTTCTACTGGCACTTGAAAATACAATACTTGAGACCAGGCATAGTGGCTCACTCCTGTCATCCTAGCACTCTGGGAGGCCAAGACTGATGGATCCCTAGAGCTCAGGAATGTGAGATAAGCCAAAGCAAGAGCGAGACCCTGTCTCTATTGTCTCTACTAAAAACAGAAAAATTAGCCAGGGCAGGCACCTATAGTCCCAGCTACTTGGAAAGCTGAGGCAGGAGGATCCCTTGAACCCAAAAGTTTGAAGTTGCTGTGAGTTGGGTTGATGTCCAGCACTCTAGCCTGGGTAAAAGAGTGAGGCTGTCTTCTCAAAAAAAAGAAAGAAAAGAAAAGAAAAGAAGGAAGAAAGAAAAAAAAAAGAAAATAACAGAAAAAAGAAAAGACAAGACAAGATAGTACTTGAGTAGGACCAGAGATGAAACCCACACATGTGGACAGAACAAGTCAGTATGTGGACAGCACTTGTGCAATACCTGCCTTTTAACAAGTCCCCGTGTAAGCATTAGCTCTTGTCATCTGCATAGAGGTAAATATGAAAGACATGGGAAATGTGTTGGGGTTTTAGGAATGAATTTGTACAAATTTGCACGATAATCTGTCTAATGGTCTGTTGGTATAGTTATGATTCTTTTACCTGAAGATCTGAGTTTTGTCACAAAGAGAACAAGTAAACTTGACCTTAAAAAAGATATGGGAAGCAGAAGAGACTCCTGGGCAGTGGTTTTCAACCTTGACTGCACATTAGAATCATTTAGGAAGCTTTTAAAAACTCTAATGTTCAGGCCACACCCAAGGCTCATTACATCAGAATCTGTAGGGGTGGAACCCAGGCATGAGTGTTTTATAAAGCTCTCCAGATGATTCCAACGTGCAGTCATAGCTGAGAACTACTTATTCCCTTACAGAAAAGTCAAATATAACCAACAAAATACGTGGACAGCATCCAGACAACTGCTTCCTGTGTGTTTGAAAGGCCTGGTCTGCAACATGAAGGAATGTGGTCTCCATGAGTGAAGGCTGCCCTCCTTGCTGGACAAGGAACATGACAGGGCAGTACAAGTCACTCGGAGGGGGCACCATACAGTTGTCACACACACACACACACACACACACACACACCCGGTCTGAGAAACTGCAGACTACTGAACCTAGACAGGGAAGAGAGCAGTGGTGGGGAGTCAGCTTTCAGGAGCACCATCATTGAGAGGGAAGAGGAAAACAAAGAACAAAAGACTGAATGAAAATCTTTCAAGAGTCCAAAGAAACATGATTCTTTATGAGTTGATTACTTTAAAAACCAGCACATACAGTGCACTATTGCTGTATAATTTAAGATACTTAAAAGGATGTGGGAAGTGCCATTATGCATTCCATCAATATCAGTACAAACACAATAAAAATGAGCTCTGACTCCAGAGATCTAGGTAAAATGACACTCTAGGTAAAATGACTTAATTACATAGACTCTGGAGAAAGTAACTGTTAAATGCACAAAAATTCTTTGCTAGTTCTTTTATGAAAAAAATCGTTTACAGATTACTTCGTCATTTAAAAAATTATAGTAAATTGTGGTGTTGGCCTTTGTCAAATTCTTTTAAGTTACTCTTAAAATTTTTTTCAGGATATTATAAGGGTACAGGTGTTTTGGTTACATGAATTGCATTTGCACAGTTTGAGTCAAAGTTGTAAGTGGGCCCAACAACCAGATAGTGGGCATTGCAAACAAGTACAACCTTTATGCAAAGTTGTATGGCGATACCTCAAAGTATTTCGTTAGCTCAGCACCTATAGCTCAGTGGTTACAGTGCCGGCCACATACACCAGGGCTGGCAGGTTTGAACCCTCCTCGGGCATTCTAAACAATGAGAACAACAAGAAAAAAATAGCCGGGCATTGTGGCGGGCACTTATAGTCCCAGCTACTGGGGAGGCTAAGGCAAGAGAAGTGCTTAAGACCAAGAGTTTGAGGTTGCTATGAGCTGTGATGCCATAGCACTCTACCCAGGGTGACATAGTGAGACTCTGTCTCAAAACAAATAAATGTAGTCCTACCATTTGATCTAGCAATACTACTAGGGGATATTTACTCCAAAGGAAAAGAAGACATTTTATAAAAAAACACCTGCACCAGAATGTTTACTATAGCACAATTCATAATCACAAAGATATGGGATTAATCCAAGTGCCCATCGATTCATGAGTGGACTAATAAAATGTGGCACATGTATATCACGGCCTTTGTCAAATTCCTAATACGACTCAGGTATAAGTGCCAAGAAATTCCAGAGGCAAAATGATGTTAAATAAAAAATGTTCTTGGAAGACTGAGCTAACAGAATTGTATGGGAGCCATAACTGCAAGTGAAGTTCTAGGGCATTATAATTTTAAAGAAAGAATAATTTTATGGTCTTTTTTACAGTCTTTTGGAAAATCAGATATAAATGTCTATGTCATATCTAGTAAGTGATCAAATGAAGGGTTGACTTTATGGATAGCATTATACCAATTATTTGCAGGAAAAATTTCAGTAACAAATATTAGGGAGTTTTTTTTTTCCTTTGTGATTGCTAGGTAGACCTAAAGAAAGACCTTTCTATAGTATTTACCCCATTTCCATGTACTGTTAAAAAATCAAATAATCATACACAAACAAAAGAATTCTACCTGACTAAATATTTCAGATGATACTAGAAATATCTTGGCATCAAACGCCTGAGCAGTCTGAATCTTTCTCGATTCTGGGTGTACAACACAGAAGCCAGATTGCTCTGGTTACTAGCACCCACCCTGCTTTGGATGGTGGTCGGAGCTTAGCCTAATCCAGCATGGCTCCAGGCCTCTGTCCTAGGATGGCTAAGAAGTCCTCTTCTTCCCTGGTTCACTTTTAAAACATCTCTATGACCTTGAAAAAATATATTCCCTATTAGTAAATAAGAACAAAACACTGAGCATTATAATAAATTCTGAAAGGCTCTATCTTCTGGAACACAGCTGAGTGTTGGAACTTAAGGGAAAAATTCCTCTAAAATAGCTGGCACAGAGCACAAGCTCTGAAGTCCTAGCATGTTTGCTTTATTCCCTAAGAGCAGTAAAAGGCCCTCAGGTCAGTGTTTGAGCTTGCTGATACTCATGTGCATACCATTTATGGAAAACAACAACTTGAGGCTCTGATTTCTCAAGCCTTGACAAAGGTATTGACAAAGAAGCAACTTATCAAAAAGAGGAAGCTGAAGGGTCTGCCAATGGCAGGCATCCTCTGACAGCACTGAGCGTGAGGCCGAGGGAAACTAACAACAACAAATAAAATCTCTGTGCAGTGATGGAGACAGTGTCTGGGGCTTTTCTTTAGTCTCCAGAATCACAAGGGCCCTCTCCCCTCCCCTTCCCTTGTGCCATCTGGACCTCAGATCATCTTTGCAGTGCTAAGCCAGGGGAGGAGACAGAATGCTTTTTCCAAAAACCATTACCAACCTGCTTCAGGAATTGTAGGAAAGATGTGAGAAAGGAGGGGGAGGGTGAGAAAAAGAGAGAAATAGGAAAAGAGGAGGGGAAGGAGAAAGAAAGGGAACCAAGAAGAGAGGATATTTATGAAAAGAGTAGGAAATGAGATAAACAGATGCTAAGATCTTACAGGAAGAAAGAGAAGAAGATTCTTAAGGAGTCTGCTATCTCACAATCCATCCCCTCAAGACAACCTTTAATACAGACCCACAAGGCTCTTCTAAGTTCTCTGAGTGTGACTTTATGCTGGTATTAACTTCCAGGAAGTCCAGTTCTAGTCGCATAACAGCAATTCTGCATTATAGCTCATCAGCACAACGATCCCCTGAAACCAGGAGATATCCTCCGTGTGAGGCGCAGACGAGAGCAAGGAGAAGTAAACAGAACGCAAATCATGGTTTAATCAAATTCCCATGCAATTAAAGTCACACAGTTAAAGCTTTGGATACCTGGAAAATTCACACAAGACAGCACATCTCCAATAATATTAGACAAATTAGGTGTCATTGCATTTAAATTCCTAGAAATGTGCAGCTTAAATCAACTTCTGGGTCCCCTATTTGGCGTAATACACCATATGGTGTTTGGAAAGATCTTTGCTTTCTGGCATCGCTGAGGTTGGGATTGGCATCATAATGGTCCTAGAAAAATAAACCTTCACATTCCAAAATTTTGACAAATTTTAGGTGAGCGCTCTAACAGCTGCAAAGGTAGTGAGTCAAAGTTTCCAGAGCCCCTTTCTCTCCGTGCTTGAAAAGACATGCAAATGTGCTGGGAATGGGAAAAGTGTGGAAAGTTTACCAGGTTCCTAGGCATTCTGAATGAAGATCATTAAAATTTATTATTGTCATAATTTTCACAATGTTATTCTCACACCACTAAGAGGGATGAAATTCTAGCCACACGGAGGAGGTTCAGGTCACTTTTAAAAAATCTATTTGAAATGCTGTTCTCAAAAACTCTCAGGAATACTGGTAGAAGGAGAAGCTTATTTTACACAAAGAAACAGAAGAATCCTCCGCGGGGGAGTGAGGTTAGCTAGTCCTGTCCTTGGGTCATGTGGAATTAGTTACAGTTACTTCCATTGATATCAGGCAGTTCGTCCCAATTTCAAGATCAAAGCCCACTAAAACAGAGAAGGCCAAAAATATGGAGATAATTCTTCCTGAAAATTAAAACCACCACAAACACTGCTAGCAATTTAGATATATTTGGGTTACACATGTCTTTGGAAAATGTTTAGCTCTAAATCTAAGTTTCCAGAATGCATTTTTTTTTATTGCCATCAAGGATTACTCGTGCATTTGCAATGCGAAATGAAGAAGTATATTTAGCCAATATTTAGAGTGCTCATGCAGTCTCAATGAATGTTCAAGAGCATGCCTTTGAAGGCTCCAAAGAAACCTTTCCTCTGGGAGGGTGGGTCATAGAAACGGCCCGGAAAGAAGAACCTTGACGGGCACAAGCAATAATCCACATGGCTTCATTTCCTTAGCATGAAATATCAGGGAAGGGGACAATCCATTATAAACCTCAGCATAGGTTTTACCAAGATAAAGCCCAGTCAGGATGATTAAATAAGCAGCCAGCTCTGCAAATCCAGGAAGAAGTGGATTCAAATATTCCAATCTTTAATGGTTCAAATATGGACAAACCATACTTCTTAGGAGTGAATTTCCAGAAAGAAAGAAAAGGGGATAAATTAATGTTTATTAGCTACTCATTATGATTCTGGCAGCAGGTAAAATAACCATGAGAAATAAGGTGATTATTATGATGCCCATTTTACAGAAAAAGATATCCAGGTTCAGGGAAGGAGGTAAATTGCCCACAGCCCCACAGTTGCCAAACAAATGAAGCCAGCTGGGAATTCCTTCAATCCCCTACACCTTTGAACTTCCCTGTAGTATCATGTATTTGTTTCCCTCCACCTATGTTACTGAAATAGGCAGCCCCACTTCGTCCCAACGCTGGCTGTGCTTCCGCTTCCTCTGTGGCTGTCCCTACGGGCCACTGCTTCTTTGTCTCACTCCACAAACCACTTTCTTCCTCCCACATTCTGTGCCCTCTGCACACACATGCTCATCTCCACCCTCTTTCTTCCTTCCCTCTCCTCTCACTGCTGTCCTATTTTGCCTCCTTTCATCTCCATACTTTGTGAAAATAGCATTCAAGGCTGTGGATTCTACTTTATACCCAGGATCACTCCGTAACCAGTCACAATCCAGTCAACCACCTATTCCTCCACAGAACCTGCTTTGGCAAAGACCTTTCTAACTTCATGACGTTCATCTCTCATGGCCTCTTTTTTTTTTTTTTTTTAAACAGAGTCTCAGTTTGTCACCCTGGGTAGAGTGCCGTGGCATCACAGCTCACAGCAACCTCCAGCTCTTGGGCTTTAAGCGATTCTCTTGCCTCAGCCTCTCAAGTAGCTGGGACTACAGGCACTGGCCACAACGCCAGGCTATTTTTTTTTTTTAATAATTTTATTGAATCATAATTATGTACATTGGTGCAATCACAGGGCACAATTCATATACATTCAGAAATATTTTGATCATACTGTTACAGATATCCTTCATGGCATTTCCTTGATCACTATATAAA
>CAUYON010023574.1:0-11578 GCA_963573935.1 Arctocebus calabarensis
GTCGGGCGCTTAGTTCGGGAGACTGGGTCTGAGAGAGCGAGAGCGGAGCGCGCCCAGTGTCTCCCCAGGAACCAGGGCCGGGCAGGTGCAGAGGAGGAGCCGGAGCTGGTGTGGGCATCAGCTGCAACCTGGGATTTGCGTGGGACCCTCTATGTGTCTTTGCTGGAGTGGGCGTGTGTGAGATTGAGAGCGAGCGAGAGAGGAAGGGAGGAGGAGAGAAGGAGAGGGGGAGTGAGTTTGGGAAAAGTATCTGTATGTATATCCGGGTTTTGTGTCCACAGTTGAATAACTGGTGATGATTTGTTATAAATGTGCTTTTCTTCTGCTTGTGTTTCAGAGTGTTTATAGGGGTTCGATGAGCAAATCAACGTGTGTGATCGTGACAGTGAAAATATGAGGGTCAAATTATTTCTTCCTTAAGTATTAATTTAATAATCTGTCACAGGTAATCAGTTTATTGGGAAGTAATTTAGACATGATTTTTCTAGGGTATCAAATATATGAGTTATAGAGAAGAATGCAAAATCAACACACCTTTTAAAGGTTTTTTAAAGAAAGGTAACTGCTTTTTCCTGTTACTGTACCCCCAAAGTAGACATCCATTATTTTCTTTTTTTTTTTTTTTTTTTTTTGGAGACAGAGCCTCAAGCTGTCACCCTGGATAGAGTGCCGTGGCATCACAGCTCACAACAACCTCCAATTCCTGGGCTCAAGTGAGTCTCTTGTCTCCGCCTCCCAAGTAGCTGGGACTACAGGCGCCGGCCACAACGCCCGGCCATTTTTTGGTTGCAGCTGTCATTGTTGTTTAGTGGACCCAGGCTGGATTCGAACCCTCCAGCTCAGGTGTACGTGGCTGGCGCCTTAGCCCGCTGAGCCACAGACACCGAGCCCATTATTTACTATTATAGAGGTACATTACTGGGTCAGTTTGAAAGGCTGTCAACTAATAAAATATCATTATACATTGAAAGTGAATTAACACACCTTTTTAAGGTTTTTTTTTTTTTTGAAAGGTAACTGCTTTTTCCTGTCACTGTACCCGCAAAGTAGACATCCATTATTTTCTATTATAGAGGTACATTACTGGGTACGTTTGACAGGCTGTCAACTAATAAAATATCATTACACGTTGAAAGTGAATTTTAGCAGAGTTGACCATTGGTTAGATTTCCTGAATTCTAAATAAAACACTTGTTCACAGGCGGTGCCTGTGGCTCAAGGAGTAGGTCGCCGGCCCCATATACCGGAGGTGGCGGGTTCAAACCCGGCCCCGGCCAAAAAAACCGCAAACAAACCAAAAACAGAACAAAATACTTGTTTGCATTTTCTGATGAGAAAACCTAGGCTGGCAGAGAGAAAGGAACTTAAGGCTGTCTAGTTCATTGGTAAGCCTGAACTTGTCTTTATCTGCTTCAAAATGTTTTGGCCTTCTTTTTTTTGGAATAAACTTCCATTGGAGATAGAGTTGTAATTTTACCACTCCTTCAGTAGGAAAAAAAATTAATAAAACTTCTTTTACTTTCAAGACTATATACTAAATAGTGTGATTATGAGAGGATAGGAGTAACTCCATTTTGTTACCCACCACCATCTTAGACCCCCTTAACCTTCTGCCCTAGATTCCTGGAAAAACCCCAAACACCTGCACCCTACCCCCAGCCTATTAGAGTTCAGCAAGAAAAACCGCAAAGCCTCAGTTAACTGCCCAGCTCTGATTAGCCAACAGAGTAACATAAGAAGTAAGTCAACTAAACCCTGTGCTTGCTGCAGCGGAAAGCCCCCACCCCTCTTATAACCACAATTAAAACCCCTGTAACCCGGGAGTCAGGGCTCTCAGCCCGGATCCGCTGCATCAGAGCCCCTGAGAGACCTAGCTTGTGCTGGAATAAAAGGCTCTTTTGCTTTTGCATCGGACTCGGCTCCTGGTAGTCTTTGGGGATTACGAAGTCTAGGCATAACAATTGGGGTTTGATGATCAAGATTGTTGAGTAGTTCAGAAATTGAGTTTTAGTCCAGCATGTCAGGCAACAGTCTGGCCTCTATGTGTGTTCCTGTGCTATATGATGGATCTAATATCATAGATGTGAATGGTAGCCGTTAATCCTCATTACTCCAGTTGTGATTAATGTGGCTGTGTGGAAACATAGGAGCCGCTACTTAGAAAATATCTGAATACTCAACTTTCTCTCTTTTAAAATACACTTTTTACATTGGGCGTGGTGGCTCACACCTGTAATCCAAGCACTTTTAGGAAGCTGAGGCGGGCAGATCCCTTGAGTATAAGAGTTCAAGACCTGCCTGAACAAGAGCAAGACTCTGTCAATACTGAAAATAGAGAACATTAGCTAGACATTGTGTTGGACACCTGTAGACCCAGGTATTTAGAAGGTGGAGGCAGGACGATTGCTTGAACCCACGAGTTTGAGGTTGCTGTGAGCTAGGCCAACACAACAGTACTCAGTACTCAAGTGAGACTGTGTCTCAAAAAAAATAAATATTCACATATATATCTGTACATACTCTACTATCTTTTTATTTTAGTACAGTTTTGGATTTACAGAATAATATAATACAGAGAATCCTCAGATCCTGCACTTTCCCTATTTAAAACATCTTACATTATATGGTACATTTAAAATTAATGAACAGGCTGGGTATGGTGTCTCATACCTGTAATTCTAGCACTCTGGGAGGCGGAGGTGGGTGGATTGCCTGGGCTCAGGAGTTCGAGACCAACCTGAGCAAGAGCAAGAGCGAGACCCCGTCTGTAAAAATAACTGGGTGTTGTGGCAAGCACCCGTAGTCTCAGCTACTTGGGAGGCTGAGGCAAGAAAATCACTTGAGTCCCAGAGTTTGAAGTTGCTGTAAGCTATGCCACGGCACTGAACCCCAGGGTGACTGAGTGAGACTCTGTCTCAAAAAAAAAAAATTAAATTAAATTAATGAACAAATATCAGTACATCATTATTAGCTAAAGCCTATACTTTATTCATATGTCTTTAAGTTTGTATTTTTCTATTCCAGGATAGCATATTACATGTAGTCATTGTTTCTCATTAGGCTACTCTTGGCTGAGACAATTTCTCAGGCTTTCCTTCTTTTAAATCACCTTAACTATTTTGGGGAGTCAGATACAGTATAAAATGTTCCTCCACTGGGATTTGACTGTTATTTTTCTCATGATTAGACCAGGTTAATTTGGGAGAGAAAGACTATAGAGGTAGGGTACCATTTTCTTCATATTTATCAAGGATATATATTATCAGCATCATGACTGTTTTGCTGGCCTTGATGTCCTGCCTGAGGAAGTTTATCAAGTTTCTCCACTGTAAATTTACTCTTTTATTTTTTTTTCATACTGTACTCTTTGGGAGGAGGTCACTGTGCATAGCATATACTTGAGAAGAGGGTTATGCTGGGCAAAATATTGCTCAGTAGTTAAGTGGTTACATAGGTGAATGTCACTTCATCAAATTTGATGCTTAAAATAATAGACACAGTATGGCTCTACCAGCCCAAGCAGAATTTTCAATATTAATATTAGAAAAATTGGAATTCAGCATCATTATGTGTAAAGAGAAAAACTATAAGCAGTGACATATATAACTAAACATAAACAGTAAGCCCCCTATATTATTAGACCATGAGAAAACATAGGTGTGTATTTTGTGTACATTTTTAGAATAAAACAAATTAAATAAAATATCCAGATAATATGTAAATAATATAAACAAGCTTAATATTATACGATTACATAGTTTGTTTTTTACATAAAATATTATTTCATATCATATGCCTGCAAAACGTAACACAAAAATCTACTTGTATTCTACCACAAGAATAAATTAATATTTTAACTTTTTAATAAAGTTTTTATAGGTCACACATTCCACATGCTAAATCTTTTTTCACAATAAGGTTTTGAAAATTTAGAAAAACACACACACCCCAGATATAACTAATGAGTCAAAAGTCAAATCAAGATTAAAATGAGAGCATTTATGTACACAACCATGATTTAATTTAAAAGAAAAGATTAAAATGAGATCTCTAGATGTTAATAAAAAACCTATTGGACTTGCCAGCTAAAATAGTATTCAAAGGAAATCTTATAGCCTTAAATATTTCCAATTTAAAAGAGACTTAAAAAAAATCAACATTAACTAAGCACCTATTCTATTTAAAAAAGAAAACAGAAAATACACACACATATAAACATACAATGAAATACACTTGTGAATTAGGAAAAAAGCAAATAAAAACAAGAGAAAACATTTTGAAACAAAATTATAATGAACATGTCTCTTTTGAATCAATTTAGAAAAATTAAATGGTTTAAAAATAAAACTATGAACAGAGATTAAGAAAAATAAACACCAAAGACAGGTAAACAAAACACATTGAATTAGTAATTTATCAGTTTTAAAATCCCTTTTTTATGCCATACTTAATGTCCCTGGAATTGGTATTTATCTTATGTATTATAGATTAAATTTGCATGACTTAAAACTTAGTAGTATATTGAAAATAGTATATGGGACATCAAGACTTAATGAAATAAGGTATTTCAGTTTGTTTTTAATCATTTCTATTGCACATCTTTTTAGAAATTTAGAAAATAAATCCAATTCTCTCATTATAAAATGTACTGATGCTTATTTATTTTCACCTTTGGTTCTACTTTCTTAAGCAAAATACGCTCAAATGCCACAATATTTCCTCAAGGGGTCTACTGGAGTATAAGGAGGTATAGAAAAGAAACCTCTGATAGCTTTAGCTCAAGGGATTTTTTTTTTCCAACGCTTTTCTAGATACAGTTTTTTCACTGTATCCCTTATATACTAACCATGTCTATATCTTGTTGAGTCAATTCAAGTGATTTAAACCCTTCTTCTAACACAGGGTTCTCAACCTGTGGGCTGCGACCCATAGGAACTGTATTAAAGAGCTGCGGCATTAGAAAGGTTGAGAACCACTGTTCTAACAGGTGCATCTTAGAGAAATATATGTGTGTTTACTATCCCTTATCTGAAATGCTTGGGACCAGAAGTGCTTTGAATTTCAATTGTTTTTGGATTTTGGAATATTTGCATTGTACTTACTAGATTAGCATGTCTAATCAAAAAGTTAAAAAATCCAAAATCCTCCATTAAAAATTTCCATTGAACATCATCAACACTCAAAAAGTTTTAGGTTTTAAAACATTTCACATTCAGATATTCAAATTAGGCATATTCAATCTGTAATCTGTAAAAGCCCTAAACCAATGGCCTTTTATCACTCATAATTTTCACTTATTTTTATTTACTAGAATTGCCATTGTATTTTTATTTTTTGCAGAGAAGCAGGTTGTAATTTTTTTGTTTGTTTTGTCAAGACAGAGTTCTATCCTATGCCCTGAGCAGAGTGCAATGGCCTCGTAGCTCACTGCAACCTTAGACTCAGGCTGTGGGCATCTTGCTGCCTCATCCTCCAGAGCTGCTGGGATTACAGGCACTTGCTGCGGTGCCGGGCTGGGTATTTTCATGAGTCATGGGGTCTCACTCTTGCTCAGACAAGCTTTGAACTCCTGAGCTCAAGCAATCCTCCCTCCTCAGCCTCCCACAGTACTGGGATTACAGGTGTAAGTACCGTGCCTGGCCAGGTTGTAATTATTAACCTAGCATTTTTCTTTTAAAATTATTTCTTCTTGGGGCGGCACCGGCTCCATATGCCAGAGGTGGCTGGTTCAAACCTAGCCCCGACCAAAAAACCACAAAAAAAAAAAAAAAAAAAAAGGTAAAATTATTTTTTTTATTTTAACCTTTGCATTAGCCTCGGGAGTTCTGTTGAATTCTTTCTCTAATTTCTTGGGTTATATGTATTCTTTATTCATAATTTCTTTAATATTCTAACATATGAGTAGATTTAGAGCAATACATTTTCCTCCGTATATGATTAGGTCCTCACAGGTTTCTGTGTATCCAACTCACTGACACTCATTTCAAAAATAAGTTTCAGTTTTGTTTTTCTTTGAGACAGTCTCACTTTGTTGCCCTCAGTGGAGTGTGGTGGCATCATAGCTCACAGCAACCTCAAACTCTTGGCCTTAAGCAATCCTCTTGCTTCAGCCTCTCAAGTAGCTGGGACTACAGGCACCTGCCAGAATGTTCCACTATTTTTAGAGATGGAGTCTTACTCTAGTTTAGGCTGGTCTCCAACTCCTGAGCTCAGGCAATCTACCATCTTAAGGCTCCCAGAGTGCTAGAATTACAGGAGTGAGCCACTGAGCCCGGCCTAGCAAATGTAATTTTAGTTTTGATTTTATATAGATGGGTACTGAACTAGTATTCATATTTTTATAAGGGGTCTACTATGGTTTTATTTCTACCCTATTATGAATTTTATGGTGTTTCTGCTCATCACTTTATAATCTCTTATTTTTCTTTAGGATATAGTATTCTTATTCAACAAGAATGCATGTTCATCAAATTAGTCCTATATTTATTTACATGAATGTCTGTGAGGTCTTTAATTGTTGAGTATGGTATGCATCATGGTTAAAGTTTTTCCATTAATAAGATTCAAGCTTGAGAAGATAATAACAATGATGGTTGCTAATAATATTAACCAAGCATTTATTATGTGATAGGCACAATTATAACGTCCATACAAGATTCTGAAGATCTGTCATTATACCACATTACCATAAATACATTAAATATGCATATAAAAGTATATTGAAGAATAAATAAGTTGATTATCATTGAAAGTGAACTGAGGTTGAGATGTTGGTCAAAGGGAAGGATAGCTTTATTTGTAATGTATAAATCTTTCTTATGCAAAAGTGATCCACACATTATTTCTGAAATGAACAATAAATAAATGACACATTCAAAAGGAGCCATCAAAGCAACTATTTATAATAACAGCTTTCAGTATTTGACAAAATAGGAGTTTGGTATAGAGAGGTGAATACTATAAAGCTGATAAAATAGTAACAACATATTTATAAAGATATTAAGTGCTGGTTATGGTATAGCATAATCTATACCTTGTTTCCAAAAATATGAGATAGTCATAAAGGATTTTTCCCAAAAGTTTGATAGTATAGGCAATCCCCAAGTTATAAACATCTGACTGATGTATGACTCATACTTAGGAATCAAGGCTTTTATAGGTAACAGGTAAATGTACCTGTTTTAACTTACATAAAAATTGAACTTAAGTACAAACCTACAGAACCTATCTCGTTTATAACTTAAGAACTGCCTCTAATCATGTTATTGGTAAGATTATAGATGACCATATCCATTTTATTGTTCTTATCTACATTATTGAGGGAAAACTGCCAAAATGAAGAATATACACTTTATAAAAGAAAAATAAAACAATCTTCCAAAACAAAAAGTACAGTTCCATCAGATAATAAAGGACACTTAAAAATAATAGTCACTTAACATAATCAAGGAGAGGCAGATACTTACATATAAATTTTAAAAACACTGATGATATGCAAGATTTTAATGAAAAAAATATAACTTGCCATCAAATAGTGAAAAAAATATACAGGAAACATATAGGATTGTTGAAAAATGGTGTTAGGATGAGAATTGAGAGAAAACAAGATGAATTTAGACTTAATAAAGTAATTTTCAAATGGATCAGTAATCTGTATATTACACATGAAAGTGAAATTTTTTAAAAATTAGCAGGGTTAGCTCAAAATTGAATTCTTCAATGTTTAAAATAAAGCCAAAACACAATGTATTTTTTTCATTGTTACCAATCACAAATATGAATTTTCCGAATGTAATGAAAGAATATAGATAAAAATCTCTAAAGATTTTTATTCCATTTTTTTCCTATGATTTCTCTTAGGCTAACTATGAAGTACAGATAGGCATTTGTGCCTTAATTAGTAGAAATTTTCACCACTGCGAATTTTCTTATGTAATGTGTTGAAAACCATCCTTACCATATAATTTAAATTGATTGAGTTGCCAATTCACACAGCTTTTCACCATTATGACTTTGCTTATACTGCTGAAAGCCTGAACCCCTCCCACAAGCTATCCCATATTCCTTACATTCATAAGGTTTCTCACTAGTATGAACTCTCTGATGTTGAGTAAGGTGAGAACTACTGTGGAAAGCCTTCCCACATTGCTTACATTCATAGGGTTTCTCACCAGTGTGTATTCTCCGGTGCCGACTAAGAGCTGAGGTACTATTAAAGGACTTTCCACATTCTTTACATTCATAGGGTTTGTCACCAGTATGAATCAGCTGGTGTTGAATAAGTTTTGAGCCACTAACAAAGGCTTTCCCACATTCCTTACATTCATAGGGTTTCTGACCAGTATGAATTCTCCAATGTTGAGTAAGATCAGAACCACTATTAAAGGTCTTTCCACATTCCTTACATTCATAAGGCTTTTCACCAGTGTGCACTCTTTGATGCTGAATAAGCTTTGAACGCCTTCTAAAGGCTTTCTCACATTCCTTGCACTCATAGGGTTTCTCACCAGTGTGAATTCTCTGATGTTGAGTGAGTGCTGAGCCACTATTAAAAGCCTTCCCACATTCCTTACATACATAAGGTTTCTCACCAGTGTGAATTCTCTGATGTCGAGTAAGGGCTGATCCAAAACTAAAGGCCTTCCCACATACATTACACATATATGGCTTCTCACCAGTATGAATTCTCTGATGCCGAGTAAGGTGAGAACTACTACGGAAAGCCTTCCCACATTGCTTACATTCATAGGGTTTCTCACCAGTGTGTATTCTCTGGTGCCGATTAAGAACTGACCCACTACTAAAGGACTTTCCACATTGCTTACATTCATAGGGTTTCTGACCAGTATGAATTCTGCAATGTTCAGTAAGATCAGAACCACTACTAAAGGTCTTTCCACATTCCTTACATTCATAAGGTTTTTCACCAGTGTGCACTCTTTGATGCTGAATAAGCTTTGAATGACTTCTAAAGGCTTTCTCACATTCCTTACACTCATAGGGTTTCTCGCCAGTGTGAATTCTCTGATGTTGAGTGAGATCTGAACCACTATTAAAAGCCTTCCCACATTCCTTACATACATAAGGTTTCTCACCAGTGTGAATTCTCTGATGTCGAGTAAGGGCTGATCCAAAACTAAAGGCCTTCCCACATTCATTACATATATATGGCTTCTCACCAGTATGAATTCTCTGATGCCGTGTAAGAGCTGAACCACTACTAAAGGCCATTCCACATGCTTTACATTCATAAGGTTTCTCACCAGTATGAATTCGCTGATGTTGAGTAAGGTTTGAACCACTGCCAAATGTTTTCCCACAGTCCTTACATTCATAAGGTTTCTCACCTGTGTGAATTCTGTGATGCCGAGTGAGGGCTGATTCAAAACTAAAGGACTTCCCACATTCCTTACACTCATAAGGCTTTTCACCACTGTGTATTATCTGATGTCGAATTAGGCTTGATCCAAAACTAAAAGCTTTCCCACAATCCTTACATTCATATGGTTTCTCACCAGTATGAATTCTTTGATGGTGGGTGAGGTTTGAGCCACTACCAAAGGCTTTCCCACATTCCTTACATTCATAAGGCTTTTCACCAGTATGTATTCTTTGATGGTAAGCAAGGTTTGCACCACTACCAAAGGCCTTGCCACATTCTTTACACTCATAAGGTTTCTCACCAGTATGGATTCGCTGATGTCGAATAAGGACTGATACAAAACTAAAATCCTTCCCACATTCCTTACATTCAAGGAGTTTCTCGTGAGTATGAATTCTCTGATGCTGGGTACTGAAAGTGGGCATATCTTCAGGGATAAATATCATATCAGAGAAATGTCCTTCCTGAGATCCCTGTTTTCTCTCAAACTGGCTTTTACATTTCCAATCACCTCTGAAACTTGAACACTCAATGCTGTGTTTTGTAAGTCTTTCCATTATCTCCCATCAGGATGAGTCTATTCCATAAATATCCTTTTTCAGAAATAATGTCTTGTTCTCAACCTTGATTCACAGTCTGAAAGAAAATATAAAAGCAAATGTTCATTTTTGTGTGTTCTGGGAGAAATTAAACTTTTATAATATATATGAAAGACTTGAATGAAATTAATTTTCATAAAAAGCAAGTGGCTCATATAATTCTCAAAGATGATTGGCAATTTGAAAAATAGATAAAGAAGGTAGAAAGAATGAGCAAAAGTCACACTAATAGGTGAAGGAGTTATATAGGAAAAAAGATTAAATCAATTATCCCTAAATGAGAGTTTAGATAAAAATCCCATGTAGACTTGGGAGCTTAGTAAATATCCAGATGTCCTGGATCTGTCCTAATTTTTTAAGAAAATAAATCTAGTGGCATATACATTTACAACTGAGGATAATTATCATACAAATTTCTTATGGTTGTTTAGAGCATTAAATTTTTCCTGAGATCGTTGATCAAGTAATAAATACAATTTGTATATAAAATGAAGGAAATAGAAGACAAAGATAACTCTAGATGTAGCAGTTCCCAAGTGAAAGGTTAATGTGCTGAATAAGTATGGAATGAAAAATGGAGAGGAAAGATTCTTCTGGGGTTAGAATGTGATTTGTTTATGCCATTTGATAATATTCAATGTTTCCTCCCAGTTCTAGGAGGCTAACCTTGGAGAACAGAAGAAAGGCATTGGCAAGAGCTAAAGCAGAGGAACTAAGTCTAATTTTAAAATCACAGAGGAGAGAAGAGAAGATAAAAGTTAATGTGAAATAACTGGAAGATTACAAGAAGGATAAAGATGGATGTGTTTTCTGAACCTCAGCTTTTTTTGTTGTTGTTGTTCAGACAGAGTCTCTCTCTGTTGCCCTGGGTGGAGTGCCATGGCATCATCATAGCTCAAAACTCTTGTGCTCCATCTATCCTCTTGCCTCACCCTCCTAAGCAGCTGGGACTACAACACCTGCCACAACACCTGGCCTGGCTGCTTTGTCTACCTTAGTAGAGAAGGGGGATCTTGCTCTTGCTCAGGCTGGTCTCGAACTTCTGAGCTCAAGCAATCTACCCAACTCAGACTCCCAAAGTGCTAGGATTACAGTTGTGAGCCACCGTGCTGAGCTTGAACCCCAGCTTTGATGATTATTGAAGGATTCTGGTCTATATACTTACACATTTACATAAAGTAACTGAGCAGTGTTTTGTAACTTTATTTCAAAAGATTTATTTGCCGTAAACATAGAGACTAGGAAAGGGAATATATTTAAAAACATTAATTAAGGGCTAGGCACCTGTAGCTCAGTGGCTAGGGCATCAGCCACATACACCAGGGCTGGCGGGTTCGAACCCGGCCCAGGTCTGTCAAACGACGATTAGTACAATAACAACAACAGCAAAAATAGCCAGGCAACATAATGAGACACTGTCTCCAAAAAAAAAAAAAAAGGATTAAGAACCTAAGCAAAGGGCGGCTCCTGTGGCTCAGCGAGTAGGGCGCCGGCCCCATATACCGAAGGTGGCGGGTTCAAGCCCGGCCTCGGCCGAACTGCAAAACAAAAAAATAGCCGGGCGCTGTGGCGGGCGCCTGTAGTCCCAGCTACTCGG
>CAUYON010023575.1:0-16269 GCA_963573935.1 Arctocebus calabarensis
CCTCCCTTCCTCCCGTCTTCCCTTCCTTCTTTCCTCCCTCCCTCCCTTTCCCTTTCCCTCTTCCCTCCTTCCTTCCTTTTTTTTTAACAGGGTTATTTTCTGTTGACGTCTATGATGGGTTGAATTCATATGCCGTTGTCAGGATGTGGTGCTATTTACAGAGATAATCAAACTAAAATGAGGTCATGACTATGGACCCTAATCCAACATGACTAGTCTTACCTTATAGAGAGGGAATTGTGGACACAGAGAGCTGCATAGAGGAGAGATGATATGAAGAGATATCGGGAGAAGATGGCCATGTAGAAACAAACCAATGAGATGGGCCTGGAATAGACCCTTTCCCTCAAAAAGAACCATTTAGAGAGGGGAGGCCCCACCCCTGGTGAGAAAGGTTTTAAAAAGAACCATTGAATTTGTGTCATAACCTTCTTCAGTAGACATTCTTTTCCCCTTTATTCAGGTCTAGTTTAGGGATAAGTGCATTATATAAAAGGAGACTTTCTTTAAATCTCAAACCCAGACTCTTTTCATAGCCATAAATCGTGAACTATTATAGCTATTTTTCTGAACAATAAAATGAACATCTACATTTTAATAATAATTAACATTAATTTTAATTGTACATTACAAAAAATGTTTTACTGTGCTTCTAATTTGAATACCAATGTAAATTTTAAACAATAATTGTAAAACATATTGTAAGTCAAAATTCAAGCATAAATAATATTGTTGCAAAGAAAAAATTTCAAAAGGTTACTTTATGTAAGTAGAAAATATATTCTGTGTGCTTATATCAGTGATCATTTGGACTAATTAAGATTTCAGTAGTGGGAACATTGAAAAAATGGTGCAACATTTTTAAAAAACAAATGCACAACAATTAAGAAGTAAGGTGACGATGGAAGTTGCTAATATAATCTGATGTTTCTTTCTTTGGAGGTATCAGATTCAAACATTGTAATAGGAAAAAATAAAATGATACATATAAAGGGAGGTATGCACTACCATCAGCTACACAAATGTCACTATTATTATTTCTGAGATGATAGAATCAAAATCTTCCTTATGAACTAAATTGTTTATAGTAAGAGATATTCTTATGCTTTGGGCTTCTGTTATAAAAACACCACCACCAACAAAAATGAAAAGCACTCGTAATTACTAGAATTATACTTACTAAAATAAGATTAAGATGACAGTGCAGGAAATACAAACAATTCTGCCTTTGCAATTTCAGTGCTTACTATGCCACCTGTCACCAGCTCTGATGCCAACCAGCTAAGTTTATGCCAGTGCTCAATCCACACTGAGAATTTTCTTGCAATCATAGCAAATTTAAAAGCATCTGTGTGCCTTGTTTGAAAACATTTTGGTTCAAAAGGTAGACTTGGTGATAGGCTTGGTCACATAAGTCAATGTAATACTATATGTATAATATGTATGTATTTTTGCATTACATATGTTTTCAATAACATCTAGTCTAAGTGAAACATGGATCATTTTTTTCAGAAATTATTAAAATTTTTGCACTGATAAGAATAAAATCTAAGGCTTCCTGATCTGCAGGGTAATCTTCTGTTTGACATTGATTCGATTACTGATTTTTTTTTAACAAGTTTGTCTCTTAGTTCCTGTTAATTGGTAGATGCCTGTGAACAGCTTCACTTTTGCTATTTTAAATAAAGGTAAAATATAAATTCTATTCTTAAAACTTTGTCAGGTCCCACAATATATTTCAAGATGGTATCGGTTTTCTTCAAGGTACCCAACTTTGAATGTGAAGAACTACTCAATTTCTTTGGGAAGCAAAGAGTTATATCTGCAAACAGCCCAAAGAAGAAAAGTCTCTGATGGGTTTTGAGAACAATTATGAAATTTTGCTTTTAATTTACAAGAATCAAGAAAGAATCTGTTATGGTATTTTGAATAAAGTAAACAAAACATCAAATGAAAGATTTTACTTGAATAAATGAATAAATAGTATGTTAATAAATAACATAATAATAAAATAGCAAATGTCTTACCGTATATCTGTAAGCACTCCAGAAGATGGTCTATACATTTAGGAAAAGCAGATTTGGAAATTTTAAGCAAAGGACTAGATAGAACCTTTTATTACTATTCATATGTTGTGGATATTTTTTCTCAAAGCTTTAGAAATGCAACACTGCCATGGAAACTTTAAAGAAGTGAACAGCAGCAAACACAAGGAAAACACGGCTAGACATACTACATGTGTCAACATGATAGACGGTCCTCTGATCTTCCAGGCTTTACAGGGAAGGTGGCTTTGGACTTAAGGAGAAATCTCTCTCCAGTGGCAGCATGCTCTCTTGTTCAAGAATCTGTGTGTTAGTGACTCAGTTTCTTAGTCCATGGTCCCTAAGTTACCAGACTTAACAATAATTACTTCTTACCCTGGATGAAAAAATTCAGTCCATCCTAATAGAAGAAGAAAAGAGGTCTTCCACAAGACCTTCTAGAAAAGAGGTTTTGTGGGTTCTTTCCCTCCCTTTAATTGACTAATAAAGTATTACTATCATCTGTGGGCCTCTAAGTACCTATCATTAAAATAAGTAGATTATTCTTCTTAGCAAAGTATCTCAAGAATGGAAGAAAAAGTATCCAATGTACTCAGCCCTAATATGAAGCTAATTTATAGCTTTCATATGAAGGCTAAAACCCAACTATAGCACAAGAATATTAGGGAAAGGGCAAGTGAGGGGAGGGGTGGGGGAGGATGGGTGGAGGGAGGGAAATTGGTGGGAATCACACCTATGGTGCATCTTAGAAGGGTACTGGTGAAACTTACTAAATGTAGAATACCAATGTCTTCATATAGTGATTTAAAAAAATGCCATGAAGGCTATGTTTAACAGTTCAATGAAAATATTTCAGATTGTATATGAAGTCAGCACATTGTGCCCCATGATTGTACTGATGTATACAATTTTGATTTAATAAAAAATTTTTAAAAAGTATTGAATTTTGCTTTTGGCCTCTCACTTTGGTGTTAGTGTCTTTAATTAGTGTCCTCTAATGTTGATGGAATTTTAAAAAAGGGGGTTTATAAATAATTTTAGGCAATGTTTAGAATGGAGTGAAAGTTGTCACAATTCCTGCTATATGATTGTGATGTGTTGTATGTTATCCTCCACATACTTTTACTATTTTCTTTCTCAACTACTAAAGAAATGAAGGAAATCAAAGCTTTATTTACTTTTTGCATATATTCTCCATGTCCATGTTTTATTTAAGTACAGAAGCAACTCTAAATATATGTACATCACTGTTTTTTGAAATGAGCATATCTCTTTATTTGATAAGAAGGTCCAAAGTAACTAACAGGATAAGCAATTTATAGAGGATAATTGGACATTTAAGAGTTAGCTGTCATGAAATCTAGACACACAATTATGTCTCTAACACCAAGCTGTTGATTGAAACATATAGTGGGAATACTATAATAGCCTGTCATTATCCTTGAGAGTGTTCCTTTAATTATTAACAGTTACATTTAAATTTCAACATCTTGAGGCTTAACTTTTAGATATTTGTCTATAGTTTACATAAATTCCTAACCTAAGAAAAAATAACAACTGGTTCTTTTATTGTATATTTATCTTAAAAATATATAAAATACGTTAATGCGTTTTTAAAGCTTTTTCTTTTATCTGGTGTTTGGAGGTAGTTCTATTTTTATGAGTTAGGGAAAATTTTTGAGAATGATGCAGTATTCCAAGATTTCATTGATTTTTGGAGTTCAGAGACTGGTATTAAAAATTTGAGAGATAACATGCTTCAAAGTAAATGAATAAATATTTTAACTCATGTAAAATTGATATCTTCTTTTCTGCATATTGGCAGAAGACTGGTTGTCTTGGGTCACATATTACAAAAACAATAATGAAAGCTGATGAGCAAAAAAAAAAAGTCTGCCTATTCCATGTTTTATTTTCACAATTTCTAACATCACATATAAACAAAACAGTCTTCACATACCCCTCATGCAGGCTGGAAGCTATAGGTTGGATGCCCTAAACTATAGGAAAAAATTAAGATAAATGCCAGGGAATTCAGAAGTATAGACAATGTCGCAAATTCCTTTAATTATATTTAAGTATGTTTTGTAATTAACTGTTTAGCAATTTGTCGTAAAAGTATAGGAACATGCCTGTCAGGATCAGAACTCTACATACAGTCTTATTAAAATTTTTTTATACCTCCAAAAGACCATTTCAAACCTGGGATAGCCTGGAATATGTTAAATAATGTTGATATATAAATTAATAAAAAAAGTGCTTATAATAGTGTCCCTCTTTTTTTGGTAATTAAAAAAAATTAAATTAATAAATAGACATTTTGCAGAATTAGTATTTATATTATTTACATACTTTTAAAATACTTCTGAATTACTTTAATTTATTTACATAAGCCATAGTGTTAGTAGAGAAAAATATATTATGAATAATACTACCATGTCAGAGTTGATTTTTTTTTATTAATATGGCTCTCTTCTTTATTAAAAATTTTTATACATGCCTAAAGATGCTGAAGAGCTGAATCCTAAAGCCACAATTCTCATTAAACTTACAAAGATTTATTGAGAACATAGTATCTTGCTATATGCAAGATAAAATTAAAAGTCCTGCTTCATGGGAATGTATTTTTATGAAAAGTGTGATGAGTAATATTATAAAAGAAAAATAGAGTTATAAGAGAGCTTATAACAAAAGAAGATATTAAGAAAACATAATCTAATCTTGTTAGGAAGGAAGATATTATTAAGGAAACCCTTTTTGAGAAAAAGAAATTTAAATATAGACTTGTTTCATGCCTGGATAGTAACTAGATGAAATGGAGGAAAATATTTCAAAGAGAATAGAATGTTTAAAGGCTAAAAAGTGAAAGGGAACTTGTTGAATTCACGAAGAAAAACCGTGTGTGTGGGGGGGATATAAAGAAAAGAAAATAGCCAATAGGGACAAAAGTTGAACAATCTGACAAGTTATGGTAAGAAGCCAGAAATAGGTCCTTAAACACACAATATAATGATTTTTGGAAAGGTATTATATAATTTCATGTGCGTATCAACATGTCCCCTGACTTTGGGGACCATTGTCATTGTACCAAAGTGTGCCCAACTCCTGTGCAGTTGTCAGTTTTAATAGCTAGGAATCTGAAAAAGCTCTTCAGGATTTTTCTTTCTTACACATTTCAAAGGTGAAAGGTGTTATTTTTGTTTGGGTTTGAGGTCCAATATCTCTACTACTCTCTATAATGGCGGATTTTTTTCTCCAAAGCTGAAATAAAAAAGTACCATAAATTGAGTTGCTGAAAACAACAGTAATGCATTGTCTCATAGTTCCCGACAGTGACAATCTGAAATTAAGGTGTTGGCAGGTCCGTCCTCCCTCTGAAACCTGCAGAAGATGCTTCCCTTAGCTCTTCCTTTGCTGCTGGAGGTCCGCTGGCAGCCTCTAACATTTCTGACTTGCAGTTCCCTAACTGAATCACACTCTTCATCATTATGTGACATTTTCCCTGTGCGTTTCACATGTCCATTTTGTTCTGAAGGCACCAGTCACATTGAATTATTGCCCACTCTTCTCCCTTTTGACCTTAACTGTTTACATCTACAAATAACGTATTTCCAAATAAGCCACATTCTGAGGCACTGTGTGTTAGGACATCAACAAGTCTTTTTTGGTGGGATACATAAATCAACCAGTAACAAATAGAAAGATAATTATATCTAATCACACTGTGCTTAATTTTATTATAAATATATAATAAAATAATATAAATATGATATATTTATAATATAAATAATAATTATATAAATATGATAGCAAGTATATAGACATAAGAATTTTTGTTTTTAGAAAAACTACTTGGCAAGAAATAAATATACGTTATGGACAAGTTGTTAGAGCTATCACCAGAAAAGGCACTATGGAAAAATTTTCAATACTTTCTCTCGTATTGAACTTAATAATTATTATTATAAAAATAACTAATTGCAAATATGTGCATGCTACTGTAAAAAATCAAGCTAAAATTAGATTTCAGAAATTATGAAATAAGAATCTTGTCTTTGAGAAGTTTAAATCAATTATCTTGTAATTTCTATTCATGAACTTTGCTGACAGTGTTAAGGTCAAGGTATATCTCTATTCATTAGTTATTTAAAGATTCCTAAAGTAGAAGTTATGGAGATGTAATACATTGAAAACATGGTGATTGAATTACAATTCTACATGCTATTCCTTTTCAATGACATCTTAAGGGCTTAGTTTTTTTTATGTGAAATATTATACTCAGTGATAAAGGATTCCATCTGAATTCTTTCCTAGCTATCCACACTAAGGTTAATGTTTTCATCAAGAGTCTTCATAGAAAGAAACTGTTTTCTTGTGATTTGCTCTTCAATGACTTTTCTTATCAAAAATGTATTCATGACTATAGGTATTTCAATTTATTTAAGAGACTAAATTTTTTATGGCAAGAAGATTCAAGTAGATTTTGAAGTCAGATCTTCATTGTGCATGATAGTGGAGTTTTGATGAGTAGTAGACAAGTATCTTAAGTTCTCAACTGGAAAAGAAACATATTAATAGTTGTTGACTATGAGAAAAATGTAATGAGAATGCATAAACTTTCCATTTGAGCTTGGGTGGGTTTGAATTATATCTTTATATCTACTAACTTAACAGATATCTATGGGTTTTCTCTGTTCAGTATTATTTTTCTCTTCCTTTTGGAAATAGTACTTTAGTTGAGTTTGGTTTTCCAGCCTTATCTCTTTAATTCACTTTTGTGGACCTGGTATTTTAAGTTCCCTGCCATTCCCTAGGTATGTGGTCTCCAACCCTGAGGGGGCCAGGTACAAGTCCAAGGCCTGCTAGGAACTGGGTGGCATAGCAGGCGGTGAGAGGTATGTCAGTGAGCTCAAGTTCGTCTCTATTTACAGACTTTCCACATTGCTCTCATCAGCACCTGAGCTCTGACTGCCATCACATCAACAGCAGCATTAGACTCTGACAGGAGAACAAAATTTCCTGTAAAATGTCAGGTGAGGAATCTAAGTTGTGTACTCCTTAAGACAGTCTAACTCCACATCCCACTCCCTCTGTGGAAAATTTGTCTTCCATGAAACCAGTCCTTGGTGTCACAAAAATTGGGGCGGAGGGATGCCCTAAGCAATAGTTGAATATATTATGAAGGCAAGTCTACTCAATCCCTATCTCTCAGGAATTTAAATCTTGAGTAACAGAGAGAATGAAAAAGTTTGGAGCTTTTTGTCCCAAAGGCATGGTCATTAGAAGACAGACCATTAATTTTTGCTACTTGTCTTTCTGTGTATGCCTACGCCTTCATCTTTAATGAAGCAATATCTCACATTTCTTCTCTACTGTATTAGTAATGTCCTCCTTGTACCTCTTTCTAATGGTAGTAAAAATTATTATCATCATTATTAGTATTTGTAATAGCAACAATGACAGTAAGAGTTTTAAAATAAAAAACGGCTGGGTGAACTGGCCCATGCCTGTAATCCTAGCACTCTAGAGCCAAGGTGGATGGATTGCCTGAGCTCATGAGTTCGAGACCAGCCTGAGCAAAAGTGAGACTCCATCTCTACTAATGATAGAAAATGAAAGAGAATTTCTTGAGCCGGAGTTGGAGGTTGATATGAGCTATGACACCATGGCACTCTACCAAGGGCGACAGCTTAACACTCTGTCTCAAAAAAAAAAAAAAAAAAGAAAAAGAAAAAGAAAAGATAGGTTCTGTTTGATCATCCTCTTTAGTGCAGAAAATATACACACTAGTTAAACTTCAGTTTCTTTACCCTCAAAATAAAGAATGATATACTTTATCTGAATTATGTAATTTTCTTATTGATTATAAGAAACAAGTGTAAATGAGATTGTTTATATAAATTTTCATGACAATGAGTAGGAAGTAACAATGACAATGATTGGCAAGTAACAAATACTCAAAAAATATTGTATCAATTCATGAACACATATGATATTAATCATACGTGTTTTTGGTTCTGGTTCTGTGGATAAACCTCACTAACACAAATTTTTCTCCAGTGACCCTGATTTTATTTCAGAGTTCAGATAAACTGGCATTGCCACCACACGCCTAGGCCATCGGGCCAAAGATGACTCTAGAACTAATATAGAATGACATTTACTCCGCTACGTTTTGAACTTGTTTGGGAGCAGGGGCCCCGTACTTTTTCTCATTTTGCCCTTTTGGAATTAAAATGTACATATTATGCTTTACTTATTCCCACATTGGAATGGAGAAAATGATTTGGTATTTGAAGATAGTATTTCTATCGTCCTACATTTCCTCATGATTCCAGGAGCCACAGGTATAATTCTAACACTATGTTACTAATATTCCTTCTCATGGATCCTTGTATTTCTCCCACAACACTCTTTATTGGCAAAATATGAAGGTTTCTATCACAATGTAATATTGAATGGATAAACTTTTAATTCTAAACTCTCTAGTGTCAACAAACCTCTTCATAAATCTTAACAAATCTTCACATCACTGTCTTCAAAGCTTCCTACAATCCATTTCAAATAATTAGTGCTTTTTTCCTGTGATGCTCACACTCACACTGTTTCTTCACAGGGATGGGGGTCTGTTTGCATTTATTTTTCTATAATCGTGTTCCATTTGCCTATTGCAACTTAGCACCACTGAATTTTTTTAGGATTTTCCTTTACAAAAATACAAAAGAAAGAAAAAAATATGAAAAAGCAGCAATCTAACTGTCAAATAAAAGCAAGAATTAGAGTGATGTTAGTTATGACCATGTGCTTTTCGTGGTCTGGCAAACAAAATAGAGTTATTTTTTTCTTTCTTTCTTTCTTTCTTTCTTTCTTTCTTTCTTTCTTTCTTTCTTTCTTTCTTTCTTTCTTTCTTTCTTTCTTTCTTTCTTTCTTTCTTTCTTTTTTGAACAGAGTCTCACTATGTCACCCTCGGTAGTGCCATAGCTTCACTTTTCATAGCAACCTCAAAATCTTGGGCTTACCAGGCATCCTCAAACTTTTTAAACAGGGGGCCAATTCACTGTCCCTCAGATGGTTGGAGAGCCAGCCTATAGTTTAAAAAAAAAACCAAAAGAACAAATTCCTATGCACACTGCACATATCTTATTTTGAAATAAAAAACAAAACGAGAACAAATACAATTCACACCAACGCATGTGGCCCGCGGGCCGTAGCTTGAGGACCCCTGGGCTTTAATCGATTCTCTTGCCTCAGCCTTCCAAGTGGCTGGGACTACAGGTGCCCACTACAACACCTGGCTATTTTTTGGTTGCAGTTGTCTTTGGTGTCTAGCAGGACGGATCAGCTCCAACCTACCAGCTCTGGTGTATGTGGCTGGCACTCTACTCACTGAGACATAGACAGGCGCAGAGGCAGAGAGCTAATTTTTTTGTAACTTGCTGAAAGTCAACAATTATCTATTTTTTCCAAACACACTAGAAGCTATGTGCTCAGATTAAGTTTTGATGTGAATTTGGGATAGTTAACAAAGAGTGAAAATTTTATTTGGGGGTACACAGTTATTTTTCATAGGTATTGTTTTTTGAACTAAGATTTTAGAAAATTCTGTCAAGTGAATATGTTTTTCATTTGTTGTTTTGTTTGTTCAGATGCTTTAATATTTAATAATTTACCAATTGTAATCTAAACCCCTTGCTTACATAGACATTTGGGAAGAATGTGTTTTAAAGAGTTAATACAAAAACAAAAAATTTAAAAAATTAATAAAAACATGAATAAAATAAGAACAAAACATGTTCCACTTAGAGTATATATGTTTAAATTTAAATGTGTTTTTTAAATTAAGTGCTCTGATCTAAACATTACAGTAACTAAATGGCATTTAAACTACAGTAATGATCCCTTAGTACCATTTCGAACAATTAGTGCCCTTCATAACTAGGTAAATGCAAGAAACAAGCACATGTTTACAGATTCAATAGGTATGTTTATAGTAGCCAGGGGAATATATATTTAAGTTTTTAAACTTGAATATATAAATATTAAATATTAATATTTTATATTAAATTAGACAAAAGAATATCGTTCTTGAACTTCTTTTAAAGTACCTGATACGTTTGATTAAGTAAATGTTGAATTTCTGGGTCCACAAAAAAACCCCAAATTTTAATACTTGTTAAAAGAAGTTATAGACTGATATTTCTAATATAAAATAGAGTTTTAGTATAATTAAAATCCTAAAAGAATTGTGTGTGTGTGTGTATAAAATCTAATTTTATACACACACATGCATACATAGAGGCATATTCTTTTCTTTTAACTTGAATTTGATGTTTAATTTTTGAATCTTTTGAATAAAGCTATTCCTTTTAATTATTAATTACAGAATACACATTGTTGTAAGGATATTTAAAAGCATCTGTATTAGAAAATCCAATAATTAATATATTCTGCTGAATAACTGATGAAAATATTGCTGTCAAAATTAATAAGTACTTAGAAGCATCATTGATTACTTTATTTGCCATGTAAATGAATTCACAGCAGGAATGTATTTATAATAAGAAAAACACTAAGATGTTTATGTACACATGTAGTTTAAATTTTCAAATAATTTTTTCTTTTCAATATTATATAATGTTTAATAAAACAAATTCATCAACGTTTAGAAGTTTTCCAGAGTGTGTATTTGGTAATTTTTATGGAAATTGTATAAAAATTATAAAGAAAATTATCTCAGTCTGCAGTATGACAGCAATTATTTTGTAATTTTAATTTCTTTGAAAAGCTTCTTTTTACACACAAATCCATAAATATTTATCCAAGAAAAGAAGTTGTAGAATAAAATTATTTTTCTCCCACTTCCTACATTTTTGTCCAATAGCCACCATTGTTGCATTCAATCATCCACTAAACATATTTTGAACCCTAAAATCACTTTTATAGTGATAGTATAATATAATTATGTGAATATTAAACTAATTTATTTTTATATTACTTGTATATTCTATAAAATTGATAAAAAGATATAAATTCAGCAAAAATATCTAATCAAATGTTACAGTCAAATTTTATAATTTTCCTAAGACTTTTTAAAGCAAATTTTGATTGAATGTTGATATGGCCCTCTTTTTTTCTTGAATGAATCTTGTACAAAGCCATAGAACCCTTCCAAGAAGTATTAGTTATTAAAATATCTGAACTCAGTTTCAAAATACATTTACCAGGGGCATTTTTTGGTATATTCTTCAAGAAATTTTATTTAAGGAAGGGTTAGGATAAATAATAATTTAAATATATAATACTTTATTTTTGAATTCCTTTTATGTATTTATTTTAGATTTTTTTTTTTATTAAGAGACAGAGTCTCACTTTATTGCCCTTGGTAGAGTGCAGTGGCATCACAGCTCACAGCAACCTCCAGCTCTTGAGCTCTTGCCTCAGCCTCCCAAGTAGCTAGGACCATAGGCATCCACCACAACTCCCAGCCATTTTTTTGCTGTAGTTTGGCCAGGGCTGGGTTTGAACCCACCACCCTCAGTATATGGGCCCAGCCCCATACTCACTGAGCCACAAGCACCACCCTTATTTCAGAATTTTTAACTGTAAATTTAGAAAATATTTTTATAATAATATATTGATTTTTCCCTGCATTTGGGTAACTTCTTTGAGTCATTTTGCAGTTGGTTGAATATCTGAACTTATCCATCTATAACAAATAAATTGAAGTCTAGTGAATTAGATCAATATTGCCTTAATCTGTATTCTAATATATTAAGTCAGATTTGCATGCAAAGGGTATGAGAACGTAAAATTCAATATATCAAGTCACTGTCCTTGTACATGTTGGACTGTGTTAGCTAATTTGTCCAAGGATGGTTAACAGTAAGTGTACTGAAAGCACCTGCCTCCGTAGAGCACCACAGAACAACTGCCAGGAAGCAAGTAAAGAAAAAGATGCTTAAACTCATTCACATGAAATGTTTGTAGCAGTTCAGGATAGCAATTAATTATTGCAAATATGCATAATTGTGGAATCTAATATGAGGAAAAAAGAATACTATGGGAAAGCAGCAGTTTTTGATAAATCCTTACAACCTCAGGAATAGGTAAAGCTTAGATAAATCATACCGGACAAATAAGGTATGGTATAAGGAGTGCTACATTAATTTCAGCTTCATGTTTCTGTCTTATCTATCACATACAAAAAAAAAAAAAACCACAAATGTCATTCTAAAAAAAGAGAGAATAATGAAACAATAAAAATCTAATGCTAACAGAATAGGTCGATTGTAAAACAATAAAATATTCAGAGAAATGAAGGCAGTTGCCTGCCATTGATGAGAAATGGAAGAGGAAAATCAATATTTATTTCTCTGAGGGTATCAACCTTGGTTTGTAGTATTGATATTTTCAATAGATGGAAAACCTTTTCACAAAAAGACTTTCACTTAAAAAATTTACCTAAAAAGGCATTCTATACATTAGATTAATTATTACATCAGGATAATAGATATTTTAAAGGGATATAAAGTTTCTTACGTTTACCATGAAATGTCTTTTCCTTAAGGTTTACTATAATTGGCTATGTTGTGTTATACAGATTGATTAATTTCAAGTGCATATATATATTTCAACAATCAGGTGTCCTTAAACAGAATTTTTTTTTTTTTTCTCTAAGGCAGAATTTTTTTTTCTCTCTTTTTTTCTCCCCTATCCTCAGCTCACAGCCCAAGATCCTTGTTAGCACCATTAAAAAATCTGTTTCCTTCTTTGGCTACCACCCCGAGGGATACATCTATGGATTAGAAAGACACTGCTGTGGGTGACTTCTGGTTGTACTCTAACTTTGATGCAGCTAAAATTTCTTTAACTAATGCTGATGGCTGACCTTTGGCTTCAAGTGGGAGGAATTTTTATGAAAATGAAATGCTCCTTGGGACAATCCCTATTGTTAGAACCTTGATCTAAAAATCATTTGCTGTCCATTGACTTCTGTGTTCGGTGTATTCTGAGACCTAACATTTCAATAGCCATCATTTTCCTCTTAAGACAAAATAGGGTTAAAATAAACAGATGCACAATGCTTATTTCTTTATTAGTTTTATTTGAAAGGCTTCTGCTATTAAAATCAATATAAATGTTCACTTTCGTGGTAAATAATTTCATCCTAAAAATAAACTAGAATAATCTTTTCATATCAAGGTAGAAGCATTATATCTTATGAATTTCTATTTTTTATTTTCAATTAAATGATAAATATATCCTCAGGCTGATGCAAGGGTGGATTTAGACAAATAATTACTCATTCAAAAGAATAGCTATAAGTATTTATTAATATTTATATGAAGATGAAAGGAAAGTGACTAGGTGAATAAAATCTATAGAGTCCTATTTCAGCATTTAATATAAACACAATAACTAAACTTTTACTAATGAATTGCTTGTGATTTATAGTATATATTGATATCATTTAGTCCAAACATTGACTACTATGATGCAATAAGGAAAAGCTTTCATTGCAAAACTATCACTTTTGAGAAAATAAATTTTTAAAACACCAGCAGTTTATTGAGATACTTACTATGTCATTCTTAATTTTTTTCTTTTACTCAATTAGTCACCAAGACTCTTCATAAGTATGTTCAACTCCATCATCCTTTAGCACAAATAAGACCATTGAATCTTTGGACACTCTGATGGGCCACAGCCTGAACAAGAAGAGATAATCCTGAATCTTCAACCGGCTTGAATATGATCATGGCTCAGTGATAACATAAACCACCATCTGAATGGTCTGATTTTCAGGTGAGCTCTTTTACACTCTCTGGAATCCAGGTGAGGTAAAATTCTCCTCAAAAAGGACAATCCACTACCTCCAGAATATGGGGCCAGGGCCCTACTCCTTTGAGCCACAGGCACCCCCCTACTCCTATATTATTTTGACATGTTTAAAACACCAGAGTATCCCAAGCAGATCTTGGTTAATGAGAATCTCAATCTTGCATGCAACAAGTGAAAATGAATTATTTACTACGTATTATTAAAACTGTAAGTGCAAACTGAGAAGAAAATATGTGTTTCTGTTCTTGAGAAGACAGGACTGCTGTTGGTAGAGGTTCTAGGAAAAATTCTAATTTCATACAGTAGTATGGAAACTCCCCTCTACCCCAAACAGGATGAGCTTCTAAAAAATGTTTTTCAGGCATGAATCAGAGGAATCCATGTTTATGTGTGGTGTGTCTTGAATATTTAGTTTCTAATAGTATTGTGTTATTAAAGCAAAATGACTTTTATATACTAGAAAAATTTCCTGGTTTAGTAAATATTCCCCATTTCATAGAGTTGATGCTTATAATAAACTGTAATTTAATCATTCCCTGCATTTTATAATAATTAAAAATGTTTAAACTACTAAGTCACTAATTTTAAGATGTCCTCATTTGGCAATATTATATAAGGAAGTGATATATAAGACAAGATATATAAAACAATGTTACTAGACATTTCATTTCGCAATTAATTTACACTGTGAATATAAACATATTCACATTTACATTGAAATTATTTAAAATTGCTTCAGTTAATATAATCAGTGAACAGGCTAACATTTTATATGTTCAGATATTGTATTTAAATATGCAAATATGTTTTGGTACAGAATTTGTGCATGATGACAATATTTGCAGAACATTCCATCCACCATCCAATCCAAACTCTTCCTACTGATTTTTCTACCTAATATGATCCTTCAATGTGCGCTTATTCAAGAAGCATAGCATTGCCTCTTAGCTGTTTCATTTCTACTTTATTTTTTTAAATCTATTTTCAGCACAGCACATGCAGTAATCCTATTAAAAGATCCATCAAACTACGTCAACTCTCTGCTCAATATCCTCTAATGTCGTTCTGTCCCCTTTGTAGTAAAAATCAGAGTTCAAAACAAAATGGTGGAGTAGGCAAAGGGTCTGATTCATGTTACCTCTCTGGATCTTTCCCCCTAACTTAATTTGCTACAGCCACATTAGCCTTTTTGTATCTTTCAGTTTAAGGAATTTGTTCTTGATAGTTTCTCTCGAATACTCTTTTCCTAGACAGCCACATGGCTTTCTTTCTTTCTTTCTTTCTTTCTTTCTTTTCAAGTCTTTATTTTAATATCACTTCTTTAGAGAAGCTTTTACTGACATCCTTAATTTAAAATTTGTGAATATCATCCTAATAATGGCTGTTCCACTTCTCACCTTTTAATTTTTTTCTATACTACTTATTATCACCCAATTAGCTAATATATGTTTATCATCTCTTTCATCCTATCTAGGTCAATGAGGGCAAAGATTTTATTAACAGCTCAATTCATAGTTCCTAGATTAGTACCTAACACATAATAGGTACTTGATAAGTATCTACTGAAGAAATTTATAGATGACTGAATAAATAACCATTTTATTTGAATTCTGTGATGACTTAGCAACTTTATCTTCCAGATTTACCAATACATGGTCTCCAACTGATAAATTTTACCTTTGATTTATGTACTCCAAGCTGGGATACTCAATTCTCTTAATCGAGGTTAATATTTGCCAAAAAAAGTTTTGCATCATCATATTTAAAAAGGCAAAGTTTTGCATCATTCATATTTAAAAAACTAGGAAATTTTTATGCTAGTCCAAATCATATAAGCATTTTTGTCAACTGTTAATTTCATATCTTTAGCTCTAAAATGAAGACCTGGGATTTAATTAAGCATCATGAGCCCAAAGAATCAAGAGTTGTTGGCAGCATGAAGACGTACTGGGAAAATTATTCTAAGAAGTTAATTTGCATAAGTGTATGACAAGTATAGTCAGGGGAACAAATAATATTTAGTTCAATTATATGTGTATATTTGTATTTTTCAAACACATGTATATATTACATGATTAAGAAAGTATACATTTCAAAAATATTTTATTATATTGAAATACAAATTATTTAATGAGATCTTAATTTCTGTTGGTCACTATGCTAAGCATGCAATGAAAAGCTACATGCAAATAGTAGTAATTTAGTATTCATTTTTGAATTTTTTTTTTTTTTGAGACAGAGCCTCAAGCTGTCACCCTGGACAAAGTGCACTGGCATCACAGCTCACAGCAACCTCCAATTCCTGGGCTCAAGCGAGTCTCTTGCCTCTGCCTCCCAAGCAGCTGGGACTACAGGCGCCCACCACAACACCCGGCCATTTTTT